>JARYHS010010662.1:0-10994 GCA_031002005.1 Vandiemenella viatica | reverse complement strand
AAAAAGGCATGGCTGAACTCCTTTCCAATCCTTGCCCCCCAGTTCTTTCCCCGCTTCTCGTGATCTAGCCGTTGACGAGCCATTAAAAAAAAAAAAAAAAATATCAGATACCACGTGGAAGAAGTCGCGGGCACAGCTAGTCACACAATATGTCTACGTATCAAGGGAATTGATGGATAATAATACGCATATATCTTGAATTAGATAAAAAAATATTCAGTGTATCTTTATAATGCAAATTATGTAAAACGTAAACAAATTTCATAGCAGTGGGTAAGCGGTAACACTTTGGTATCCAATTCGGGAGGACACAAGTTCGAATCCTCGTTCGGCTATACAGATTTCGAATTTCCATGGTTTTCTGAAATCATTCCAGGCGAAAGCCGGCTTGGCTCCTCCAAAATACCATTATCGAATTGCTTTCCGTTCCTTGTCCCCAGTTCTATCCGGTCTCTGATGAAATCAGAATCAACGAGGCGTTAAGCTACAAGGGAAAAAAAAAGATCGCATTTAAAGGAACAGAAAAATCGCACTGTACTTTTTAATTTAAACGAGCAACGGGTGGATAGATCACTTAATTGCTAACATTACGGTAATTTTATTTTCTGGAAATAACAATCAACGACGTGATTGGATGTGCTTATGCTAATGGTTTTACGCCTGGTTGACGTCGGTGCAATTAGAGGCGGAAAAGCACCGGGGAAAAGGAACGAGAAGGAATTTGGCCAAGGCCTTTTCTAGGAAGCATCCCGGCATTCGCCTGGAGTGATTTGGTGAAACACTGCAAAACCCAAATCTGGATGCCCGAACAAGGATACTAACCGGCGTCCTCCTGAATGCGAGACCAGAGCGTTACCGCTCACCCAGCACGCTCGGTAACATGATTGGAGCGACTGAAATTATATTGCAACTAATTCATATAAATGATTTAATAGCGGAATTTGAATGTTTGTGCACCATTCATAAAGTTGTAATGAAACCGTCTACAAATTCATCGAATAAATTTTGTTCATAGAATTTTGTTCGCTGTTTGGAGGTTTTGTTATATTTCCTGTATCAGTTTAAGCTTTTTTAATTATTTGATTTATACCAGGCAATTTTATTTTGTTTTCGATAGTACATAGTATTTAAGTTTGCGAAGTCTAGCAGTAATTGTTCATCGGCATAAAATTCGGAGTTTAATAATCCGGTATGATACTTATAACAGTCTGCCAACTTCCTGTGGGACCTTCTATGAGTAATTAATATTTTTATTTAATTTAATAAGTAAGAGCCTGTTATTAATGCGTAGGTAACTGGATGATTTACGTATCACTATAGTATGTTCTTTTAATTATTAGCATTAAACGGTTCTTCTAGACCAGCATTTCCTGATATTTAAGAAGATGCCTTCTTACTGCCTTAAAATTCGTAGAAGCCATAATTTAATCAAAGTTATCCTCCATTATACGTTGAGACAGGCTTTGTGGATGCTTTGGACGGAGTTACTCGCCCCTGGCAGCTTTCTTGGAAAATTTTGACTGGAGAGATTTTATCTTGTCTTCCCCAGTGATTAAAGTGTCTTTATTTGTCTTGTGTGGATGCCTGTGATGTGCATATGTTCAGTGTAGCTTTTTATTTGCGTTACGAAAACAAGAAAGTCAGTTCACGCCTTCTCTTTCGAAATACACCCGGGGTTGGTATAGTCAACTTTATATTCTCAGAGAAAAATACGTACTGTAAAAATGAATTATGGGGGTAGAAAAATTGAGGCTATTATATACCGATAAGAAAGAGTTCATCTGTATACATATAAAAGAAAGTCGTGTTAGTGACATTATTTATAACTCAAGAACAGTTGTACCTATTTGGCTGAAAATTGGTACGGAGGTAGCTTAGAACCAGGAGACGGACATAGGATACTTTTTATCCTGTTTGACCGCGTTCCCATGTGACGTGACAAGTCACTATAAAACGTGGTGTAAAAAAACGCATCTGACTTGGAATAACAAAACGTCAAAGAGAATACAAGTCACTATAAAACGTGTAATAACAAAAACTCATCTGACTTGGAATAACAAAACGCAAATGACAGCTAAACGTAATTTTGTCTATCGTTAAGTATTTTTGAACGTAAAAGTTGGAAGGAAAATAGTAAAAACAACACTTTTCGTGTTCCTCATTCAAAACAAGACAAAGGCGCGTTAGGATTATCTTTGGTATGCCTTCAAGTTGATAAGCATCTATGGATATTGATCTAAGCCTGCCTGTGATCAGCGAAAATAATACCACTAAAGTACGTGTTACCATTCCTTTCTCCATATGTGGCATTTTCTTGGTTGCTTTTAAATTTTCGCTTCTCTCGAAAACCAATTGTGTGTTTATTTGTTCAGTGTGTTTACATTTAGACCCATGCCACGTATCAGGAAAGTTTCGACTATGAAAATAGAATGCATCAGTTTAAAAGCATGCAATACTAAGATACCGTACCTAAAAAGCAAAATCAATTACTGGTATTTTAGTTGAGAAGCGACATGCGGTAGCGTCTGAAGATCGAACCACACTTATCCTATTATTTTAAGAATGCAAAGTTCTGGTAAGCCTTGTGTTGATGGGTTCCATTCCTTTTAAAGTATGCTTAGGTAGAATTCACGATGATTGAATTGGCTGCAAGTAATAATACTTTCTTACTTTTAAAGTCTATATAAATGAAAATGAATTACCAAATGTGTTTCTAACCGCAAAACTCGAGAATGGCTCGACCAATTCGGCTAATTTTTTCCCCCTCATATTTTCGTTAATCCACAAGGAAGGTTCTTATGGAGAGAAAAAACGTAAAAATTGCGAGGAAAATAGTAAAATCAACACTTTTCTTTTCCCATACAAACCAGTCAATCAAAACAAAACAAAGATGCGTTAGGATTATCTATGGTATGCCTGCAAGTTGATTAGATTGTATGAATATTAGTCTATGCCTGCCCAAAATAAAGTTCGAAGGGAAAAAGGGTTTCCGTGTCATCAACGAAAATAATATTACTGCCAGTCAATCAAAACAAAACAAAGGCGCTTTATGATTATCTTTGGAATTAAAAAATGATTGATCTGAAGAAATTTTTTCAAAACACCTCTTTGGCATGGGTAATGACAAAATCCCCGTAGACGTTTTGACTGGCTGCGTAACACCCCTGTCAATTTTTTGGTTGAACGAACGAGCTATATTACAGAGACAAAAACACAGATATAAATGAAATAATTTCAAAATCAAATTGTCGGTGAATTAAGGACATACAAATCAGTTTATTGCGCAACTAACCAAGATGATGTCGACAACTATCCACCAGAATTTTTGAACTCACTGGATTTGCCGATATGCCGTTTGAGTTTAAAAGACTTCAATTTCCGATCCGTCTTGCATTCACCATGACCATTAACCAATCACAAGGCCAATCCTTGAAAGTTTGTGGTTTGAATCTGGAATATCCATGTTTTTCCCATGGTCAATTATATGTGGCATGTTCACGGGTCGGAAGACCATCTGCGTTTGTTCTTGCGCCTGATAATAAAACAAAAAATGTGGTGTATCACAAGGTACTTAACTGAAGAGTGCAACATATGCACCAAAATACGTGAACAATAAAGAATCATTAAAATACTTAATTTTTTTATTTGTATTTCCTAATAAAAAATTAAACTTAATAAAATAAAAAATCTGCTTATTTATTGCCTCTAAGGCGGAACAGAGTTCGCCGGGTCAGCTAGTTATGTATATATGAACAGTTTAGCGATTCGGTTGTCTGTCTGTAAAAAGGATTTTGTTCCTCAATTCCACGAGCTCTCCTATTTCTACAAACAGTAGACCATACAGTTCAAACCTTCGATAAAAAATATATTCTTTATGTCTTAGTGGCATAATGTATATCTTCGTTCCAATTTCCTCTACAAGGTGATTCAAGAGGAATGGTAAATATTGACGGTGGTAGTATGAACAATGTTGCGTAAAAAGTTCGTATAAACCTTTGTCCGATTCCCATTCGTTTCAGAGACGTAGGTGCTAGAATGTTATGCATGAAATAAACCTCAAAAAATGATCAAGAACACACAAATAACTTATTGAAGTACTTTATTCTTGCAAAAACACACGCATATTTTAAAACAGATTAAATTAAATGTTCGAAAACTCCCACTATCGACTTCAATACACAAACTGAAGAACTTTATTGTTGCTTGAAGTCAATACTTAGATTTTTGTGTATGGGAATGGATGAATAACGAAGTGTACGAAGAAAAAGTAAACACAAGAGACAAATTACTCTCTCGCATTATAAACACTGCTATCCTCATAAAAGTACAGTAAAAGTCCGGTTATCCGAGCCGCCGGGCTAACCGAGGCAAATTTTGAAATATGATAGGAAGCTTTTATGAAGATATGGAATATTTTTCCAACTAGAGTGTGGCGTTGGCTCTATATTTTCGCTAAGAAGAGAAACAAAATTATGACACAGAAGACAGTTATAGACTTTTTTGGCAAGTGATCGTAATTAATGTACAAAAAACAACTTTATTGCTTCACAAATTAGTTTTACACCATAAATAAATTGTATAATTTGAGTTTAAATAGGCTACTTTTTTTTGATTAATTGTAACCTCTTTCCTTGACCTCCGGTTATCCGAGTTTTTCGTTATCCGAGGTGGTCCCGGTCCTGTTTACCTCGGATAATCGGACTTCTACTGTTTACAAAGACGACCTGTTGCGAAGAGAGCTGTAAAGTGTATTGAAGTCGATGGTGGGATTTTAGAAAATTTAATTTAAACTTTTGTAAAATATGCGTGTGTTTTTGTATGAATAAAGTACTTCAATAAGTTATTTGTTTGCTCTTGATCATTTTCTGAGGTTTATTTTATGCATAACATTCCCGCTCCTGTATCTCCAAACCAATGGAAATCGGACACATATTTATATGAACTTTTTTGCTAATTATTGTCCATACTACCATCTCCTTCATTATTTACCATTCATCCTGAATCACCCTGTACGGTCAATTTAATCACGGTTATAGTGTGTTCAAAGTGGGACAAGACTAAACAGATGTACAGATGATATTGAGGTGTGGAGTACAGTTACAAGGTTATTGTACCGCTAGAAACGTTTCGCCTTGCTTTTTTGCTGCAAGCTGTTTATTCACTAATAAACTCTCTTGGCGTCATCTTTACACAAGAAGGAGTAACTTTAGTCCATTTGCGTCGGCTACGTGTGTCAGTACAGGCCGGTTCAGCGTGACGTGTGGAATTCTCATCAGCCAATATGTTAACCGAACAACGCAACAAACAGTCGGCGAGAGAGGAATGGACGTGTTGGGGGAACATGCTGATGAAAGAGGTCACAAGGTGATGGGTGGCCAGTTGCCGGCAGTATTTCACTAACGAGTAAGCAAACAGCACCGCAGGAGAACATCACAAGCCATTGCTCTTCACGTCTTAAAGGGGAAACAGGATGACGTCAAGAAAATTCACCTTTGTTACTAAGAAACATTCATCGTCTCGTGATTCCTATATATTAAGTTATACATTAAAAGTTACCAAACTGTTTCAGATGTTTAAACCCTATACAAAAGGTATTTTTTCTCCGTAGTTTAAAGACGGAGGTCAAGAAGAGCAATAAGTCCTGGTGGGAGGAAGTTATTTGGGAAACTTGCAGATTCGGGCATTCGGAGGGTATTTTCCGGTTATTTTGTCCATGCCAAAGTCTCTACATCGCTAGAGAAAGCGGTAACGGAGATCATATCAATTTTTTTTCTAAAGTGTAGTCATGAAATTGCGGTTTGGCACTGGCTTTGAGGTCTGGAACGGTGGTAGGTCTGCTAACTGGTCGTATTTATCCTAGAGAATCGTAAGGCCAACTCTAAAACGAAACCCCTAGTTGAGTCTACTGCGATGCTCATGAAGTCTGTGTTATCTATCTGTGTGTTAGCAACGAAACTCTCCAGACGGTACACACTCTGACAGGGCCTAGCCGTACAAATTGTTTACCTAAAAATACGTCATAGGCACCTCGAGGGGGGTGCACGTGCACCCACCTGCTATGGAAGGAAATACACAGAAAAAGATTAATAAACAAAAGTTTTATTTTTAGATTCACTGTTTGAATAATAACTTAAGACGCCTGGGTTGTTGTCCAAATTTCTTCAACACCTTGTCAATAAATTCAGTATCCTTAGTTAATAAGTAATGTGTTGTATATAATTTATAAAAAAAACCAGATGCACCCCCCTTAAAGTAATCCTTCCGGCGCCCGTGAAATACGTGTAGTCGCTTGGTGTTTGTACTTCGTCATAGTCAACTCAGGTGCCTCTTAGACCCCTTCCAGTAGATATCCAACACTCGTGTCTTTGTGTAGTTACTGCTAAGAGAGTTTATTTAAGCGATAAACTTTAAAAAAAATTACATTTTCGTTCGTGAGGATAATAAAATGATTAAGCATTTTACGGAATCGTAACTAAATATTACTGGATTCTCATTTTGCTTTCAGTGTTGAAACTCATTATTACAACTGGCTTCTAGTTATTGGTAAGCAGATATGATTGAAAAATGAAATTTTAGTGTGATGGTTGGTTGTGACAGTATTATGCTTACTAGGTAGAATATGTTCGATGATGGTGGTGTCAGAAAATGTTTTTACTTTTTTTATTATTGTTGATATTGTGTGTTTATCAGTATTGTATCTTATTATCATTTCCTATCCATGAGATCCTAAACTGGACCGGAGCTATTTGTTTTTGAGTAGCTACAGTTTCGATATCATATATATTATTTCCAAAGGGTATTTTTTTTAATTATTACAAGCCATTTTCTCCCTTCGTACCTAACTGAAATAGATAAATGTGGTATCATTTTAAAGATTAACGTTTTCCATTTGGTCACATCATATTTTAAGATAGTGGCTTTTCCAAATTCGACACTTAAAGGGAAAAAATGACAATATTTCCAGAATGCGGTTTTTTGTGTCACGAGCTGTTTATCTCCCTTGAGGGATAGATCCTAATAGATAAATGAAGTATCATTTTAAAGAATAAAGGCACCCACTGTGTTCACAACATATTTTAAAAAGGGATTTTTTCAGAATTCTACCCTTAAAGGGCAACAGTATGATTATTTCCATAGCGTATTTTTTGTCACGGGATACTTATCTCCTCTGATATCTAACCGAATTCGAGAAATGATGTATTATTTTAGGGATTAAGGTCTCCGTGTTGGTCATATTTTAAGAAAGGAATTTTTCGGAATTCGACCCTTAAATGGCAAATACATCATTATTTCCATAATGTATTTTTGTCGCGAGCCATTTATTTTCATTCGAATCTAAACGAAATCGAGAAATGAGGTATTAATCCGCTTTGATCACATCATATTTTAAGAGAGGGTTTTTTTCGGAATTTGACCCTTTAAGGGCAAACGTATTATTATTTTCATAACGAATTTTTTTTATTAAGAGTTAATTATTTCCCTTGATATGTAACTGAAACAAATAAATGAGGTATCATTTTAAAGATTAATCTGTTTGCTTTGGTCATCTAATATCTTAAAAAGGAATTTTTCGGAATTTGACCGCTAAAGAGCGAAAGTATAATTATTTCCATACATTTTTTTTTGTTTTGTTCTTTTTTTGTTATGAACCATTTATCTCCCTTGATACCTAACCGAAATCTATAAATGAGGTATCATTTAAAAGATGAAGGTTTCCACTAAGGGAACGTCATAAATTAAGAACCAAATTTTTCGGAGTTCTCCCCATGAAGGACAAAAGTAATAACTGTGAAAGTCGCGCTTATGAGACAGTTTAGAGCCAAGCCGCTAGATAGCAACAACACGTATCACAGAGATATTAATAAACTGCTTCACTGGCGTCTGCTTTTGTTACGAACCTATTACACTAAACTAACAAGGTGGTTCTTCTTTCGTCCTTTTACAAACTACCAACCTTTCTATTCATCGTATTCGCGAAATTTTCGCACAGGTCATCTAGTTTTACTTTATTATACTAGTCTAGAGAAGGTTTGAGGCAACTACACCAATGGCGGTTTCGCCATAAAATCAAAATGGATGGATGCAGAATATCACAAGCACATTCACCAATGTTCACCCCACGGAAACGATTACAAAGAGAAACTGCTAATCATAACAGGGAGATCGTAGTAGGAAACCAGGCCTCCCTGCATTTAGCACCAGTTCTCTGGGCTGAACGTGGCTTGGTTAGGATGTACATTTATGTTTTGGGTGACAAAAACAGAGTACAATGTATAGAAAAAGATTAGTCTATTTTTTATGTTTATCGCTTTTGATACATTCAACAAATACTTATCCTTGTTAAACACATCTATAACTAAATTAAAATGTGCGATGAACTCATACTTTATGAAGTTTAGTGAAGATTTGTTTCTTTCATCTCTTCGCTTTGCATTCATGACAGAAAAAACTGTTAATGAATGGCAGATGTGGCAGGTGCAGATAAAAGATAAATAAAAAATTTAAAAAATATTTGGAAATCTTTGATTTTATTGAATATGCGCTGCCATTTTTGAGAAGTTAGGTAATCAGTAAAACTTTTATTTACAATTTTCTTTCTTTCAGCAGTACTTTTTCTTCATATAAACGGTCCATAGCAATATGCAGTTGATGCAGATTCAATGTTTTAATAACACGCACAAAATGTTTATATTGAAAGGATGTTTTTAAATTAAATTAGTAAAAATAAAATAGCCAAATCTTCACTGAAATCAAAGCATTTCTGTAGATAGTTAATAACTTTGAGTTTTTAAGACTGGAGGTTTACTCGGTTTTGCAAATGAATACGGGTAACTAGCAGAGTTAGTCCATCGATTAAACACGACGTTTCGGCGGTCGCCACTCTGCCGCCATTGTGACTGCCTCTTACTTTCGTAGATTATAGAGTACGTCCACGTGAAATAGAGTACAATACTCTATAATATAGTACGAAAAACAACCCTACTCTCTGTAGCAGCAGAGAGTAGTCAGAGTTGAACCTTGAGTTTCTGCCGTTATTGTTACGACATTCCATTCTGAAGTATGTAGCAGAGGTGGGTCGCAACGCCAAGGCGCCTAGAAATTTTATTGGAGGGGACATTTAACTGAGGATAGAGATAAGAGTCGCCCATAGGCTTAACCCATTATTTACTGGAGGCACTTTGCAGTCCTGTATGATTTGCATACTGCTGCGATATCAGTAGTCGGAAGGAACAAAATATATTTTATAAACCTCAAGAAAATACAGACGTCTCTGAAGAGTACTGATTTTTATATTTTGTTAAGTCATCATTTTATTAAGTTTAAATCTAAATGACTTTGATACCAAGTAATGGTATTACAATACCATTACTCTCGGTATAACTATCGCACAACACTAAACAGCTTATTAGACTTAACAACGCTCATCACAGTTATATAGACACGTAAAAATACTTACATATTCGACAGAAATGAGGAGAGGAATTGGGTCTCGTATCTCTCAACCAAATCTATTGCGGTATCTGCGGGATGATACATCCAACTTTCTGGTTGCGATCCACACATTGCAGCAACCCCGTTTTCAACATCGTCTTCCTTAATTGTGTAGGAATCTCCTTCCATGATCCAATTTCTACACTTATCGACCACTACACCCCTGGGAGACAAGAAGACAATCATTTGCCGATACCGAGCGTGGTGGTATAACGGTTAGCTTTCTGGCCTCGCATCCGGGAGGACGGCGGTTCGAATCCCCGTCCGGGCATCCAGATTTGGGGTTTCCATGGTTTCCCAAATCATTCCAGGCAAATGCCGGGATGCTTCCTTCAAAAGGCCATGGTCGAATTCCTTCCCATTCCATGCCCACCATCCTTTCCCGTCTCTAAAGACCTCGCCGTTGAGAGACGTTAAGCTATTTAAAAAAATTGTCGAGGACCCATTACAGGATAGTGACACCAAACACCGTTCTGATATTAAATCAAAGATGCTGTACTACTCCCACCATCGGAATGAAACCGAAATCAAGCGAGATATTTTGTTGAAGGAGTAAAGGGGCTCGTTCACACTAGCGGTCAGCTCAGCTTACGATTCAGGATTTCACCAGTAGCATTCACACTAGTAGTCAGATCAGGTCAAATCAAATAATTAATGATGCCATTTCATTTCAGTTGCTTGTAACGAACAATGTCGTTTTCTACGCTAACGTTAATTCAAATCGCATTGATTTTGGATGAAGAGTCCAGCAATACTTCAAGACGATAATTGTGAGGGCATCCAGATCAATAGAGAGTAAAAAAAATTAATTGCCGGCTATGCCAAGCGAGACGAGTGGTGGAAAATTCTTTTGATTTTTAGCTTAAAGATTTCGAATTTATTTTGGCAAACTTATTTACTGAAGGATAAAATTTCGTGCAGTGTTGATAGTGAATCTGATGATGAACGAGAGGAACCGTTTTTTACAAATATTCCTTGGTTGGGTGTTAATGCTCCTAAAGAAGATTTTTGGTACAAGAAATATAGTCACAATATTTTTTAATTCTTTAACAGTACGACAACACCTAATAATGTTTGAATTTATTTCGAAGTTTGTCATCTGTATAATAATCAGAAATAAAATAATTTAAAAACATTTATTTTTTATTTATTACTATTTTTTTATTGCTTACGAGCAAAAGTATTCAGACGTTTGTCCTCCATGTTGATCTGATCTGGCCTAACTGTTGGACGTTCACACTAGCGGTCAGCTCAGCTCAGCTTTCCTTGCCCTGACCTGAGCGGACTGCGTAGTGTGAATGCTCCCACCGGATTACGTGTATAGCGATTTTTGCCCGGAGCTGAGCTGACCGCTATTGTGAATGGGCCTATAACAGTGATTCCTTCTGTCGAAATTAAAGCCAGCAGAGAGCGTGTATCTCTAAACTCATAGAGCTAAGCTTCCTCAGTGGTTATCAACATGTGGTCCAAGAAGGTGGGACTGGTGTCAGCAAGTAAAATAT
>JARYHS010010660.1:0-10005 GCA_031002005.1 Vandiemenella viatica | reverse complement strand
GTAGTTGCTAATGTTTCACAACATTTCCTCACTGGACTGACACTTAAGTTATCAAAAATTTTGTTCCTGTATCGTTTACTGTAGTAACAATATTTAGTATCCGACTTGATTGTATATCTGCTTCCTTGATACATGTCAAGCAAATAATAATACTGTAGGATAGTTGTTAAATTACTAAACGACTGAAATAGCTTAGTACTTGGCACCACGCATTTTCCGTTTTTGCTTCGATGTTTGCGGCTTATCGATGTCGATGTCATTAGAGTTGGAAGGGGATTGAAGCCAAGGAATGGAATGGAACTATGATACACAGGTTTCAAGAAACCATCCTGTGATTTCGAACACCATAAACCGAAATAGTTGGACGGGGATTTGAACCAAAAGCTACTGCATAACCACATAACGTGGTCAGTCCAATATATTCTACTTAAAATTCTGTACGGCAATAAAATTAATTTAAAGGATCATAGTATTATTTTATTACTTCATATATAGTAAGCAATCAGTAGTGTGCATCAGGCACTAACCCAACTTAGCCTTCTGTTTCTTTTGTAGGTAGCTAAATGAAAATTATGATTAAAGGTTAATGCCTGTTGTAGTGCCAATGATAAAGTCAGTTATGTTATGTTTTTCTGAATTCCATTTCACTGTCTTTGTACCAAAATCTAGCAAAGACGCCACGATTGATAATACAGGAGATTTCGTTGGTGGAAGTTACACACAAACTGTGAGAAGCGATGTAGAATTCTAACTCTGTTACTGAATGAAACCAGTAAGGAACAAAATAATACGACCAGAAAGGGATGTTGGTACAATGAGTCTGAAATAACAGAAGATTTTGTTGTGAATATTGCTCTAACAACTCCCGGGTGCGGAGTATTGTGAACACTGTGCCCATGCCAGAAAGGTGGAACATCGTGCGAAGAGAAAGAACTGACTGTTTGGGTCCCCAGGGCGCAGTGCGTCTCCATTTAAGGACGGATACGGAGTGCCATCTCTGTGTGTGCGCGCACAACGACACCCGGTGAGAAAGTTCGCCTCCAGCAGGGAGGTTAGTAGAGGAGTGCGGGAACACATTCTGACCTTTACCACCGCACTTTCACTCTCTTACTTTCTCTCCTTAGAGTGCTTCAGCCCTCTACTGGCAACACACACCTAAACACATAACGTGGATAGTCCACTAAATTCTCCTTAAAATTGTGTACGGTAATAAAGTTAATTTAAGGGATTTTAGTATTATTGTATTACTTCATATATACAGGGTGTCCAGAAAAGGACTCCCTGATTTCAAAATTAAATATCTCGAAAACAAAGATCGATAGAGGAATGCAGTAAACGGTATGTTTATCTTGACAGCTGTAAAAAGTGTATACAGCAGTTTGAAATAATAGTAACAAAAGCTGCTAACAGATGGCGCTGTAATCGCCATACGTAATGCCTAAATAGTGATCCGAAGCTCAGGGCGATCAGTACCACTATTGAAACGTGAAAGGAGGTTAGCGTACCGAAAACATTGTGATGTGATTGTTTACAAAGATTGTTTTCATACGATTATTTCACTTATGTATGCTGATATGAGCTGTACAGCGTACAGAGCCATCTGTTAGCAGCTTTTGTAATATTATTTCACACTGCTGTATACATTTCTTACAGCTGTCACAATAAACATACCGTTTACTGCATTCCTCTATCGATCTTTGTTTTAGAGATATTTAATTTTGAAATCAGGGAGTCCTTTTCTGGACACCCTGTATATAGTAAGCAATTTCTTGTAACTGAGAAGAGCTCACATGTGGTAAATTATTAGGTTGGTAGATAAGTTCGAAAAGTTTTTTCATATCTTCGAAAACGCATCAGATGCAAATAGGAGATAAGTTTATAAACAACAATATACTCTACTAACTGCAACAGCATGCCAATGCTAGAGTTGTTTATCGATTCCATGCCTGTAGAAATCAAATGGTTTTGAGTTTGAAAAAATCATCCACCAACGTTCCTTGTAAAGTGTTCGATTAAAGAGCAGAAACCGAGCGGGGCGGTGTAACGGTTAGCGTTCTCGCCTCGCATTCGGGAGGACGGCGGTTCGAATCACCGTCCGGGCATCCAGATTTGGGTTTTCCATGGTTTCCCCAAATCACTCCAGGCAAATGCCGGGATGCTTCCTTCAAAAGGCCATGGCCGAATTCCTTCCCATTCCTTGCCCCCATCCTTGCCCCCCATCCTTTCCCGTCTCTAAAGACCTCGATGTTAAAAAGAGACGTAAAGCAGTTACAAAAAAAAAAAAAAAAAAAAAAAAAATAAAGAGCAGAAATGGAAAAAAATCAGAGGGCGCAAGTTTACAAGAGTACGATGGGTGTGTAATGATTTCCCAAACACACTACTAGATATTGTTTTTGGTAGATTCTCAGAGTGCGGGCAGGAGCAATCGTGCTGTAGCATCACTTCACGTATGCGGTTCCCATGCATCCAATTTTTGAACCTTGAAGATTGAACGTAAGTATTGCGCGATGGTGGAAAGGCCGCAGTTTATCACATTTACCAGCTCTCGAGTATACTAACGAGGATCATTGTGGATTAATGTGTCAAAACGGTCTTAATCAACCTTCGAAGGTCTTTCTGAACATGGAGTGTCGCTAATGTCGAAACGACACTCTTAAAATAAGAAAACCATTTTATTACCTTTTTCTCTCCGATGAAATTGTCCCTACACAGGGTTCCAATGTTTGTGACACCCTTCAATGCTTTCGCGTCTCTACTGAAATCAGACAGAAGAATATGTCGGAATGTCCCACTTTCTCCACTTAAAACTCCATTTTCTAGCATCACTGTCTACACTCAGTACCTGCAACAATGAATAAACCAATATGTAAACTCAAGCGCAATAACTAAACTTTAATACAAAAATAACGCTCGATACATAAACCCACAGCAACCAGTGTATCAACTTACCAAGAAAAAACACTACGAACTTATGCACCAACCCAATACAATCAAGGGTCATTCATACTCTATTTAACATCATATTCAAAGCAATATAACAAGTCAATTGTAACCTACCAATCCTGACCCTTAACTGGAAAACTGGAATACAACTTAGTAAAGCTTTCCCTAAAGAAACGACTCTTCTACCTTTTAAATATTACTATAGAGCCTTTTCTTCCAATGACCGTGTATTAAAATCATTATTTTTCTATAACCTTAATAAATTTTGTTAGTCGTTTCCAGCCAGGACGAGAATATTTTACGCCTCCTTTCTTACTTAGTTGACCTATGATGTTAGATCTCGTGTTGCAATTTCCAAAAACTCCTCGTTTCTTCCTCTTATAACATTTGAAAGAACATGTTTATATTACCTTGTCATGTTTTATAATCTTTTACTTCAAAATACACGTCAATTACATCACATGTAAAAACAACACACAAGTTTTCATACTTAGTCACGAACTAATTACTACTTCCACTTCTGTGTGGCTTATTATTCCACTGCAGTACTAAACTTTATACAATTCAACTACTTCCTTTTTTGCAAATTTCTGCAGCTTCATCCAAGCTGCCACCATATTCTTACTTAATCCTATACCCGTTGCCTTCAAACATATTCATAAAATACTGTAGGGTTAGTATTCTATCCTTATAATTCATGAAACTAATATGAATAGATTAATTCCTATTTATAATTATTAGTATATGGATGGTGACGTATGACGACTGTTACATGAAATTAATTAATTAAATCAGGATAAATAAGTCAGGTTATGTTAAGCGTTCTGTCGTTGCTTGATAAACGTAACAGATGGCATTAAAATAGCAGCGTAGTTGTTGCTTATTCCGCCAGGCATACTTACCGAACACAGTAACGATACACGAGAACAAGACGTATAGTAAACAAACACTTCAGAGTGAATGTAATAAGAGCTGACGGAATACCGTTTCTTCAGGATCGTAAAAGAATCGTTGTAGTACATTAACTTTGATGTTGCCTTCAGTATCGGCTAATCATATAAACTAGAGATCGCCCACTGGTCGAAATTCGACCGTAATTAATTATTTTTTTTTGTAAAAGAGTAATAATTATTGCAAATAATTTTTTGAATTTGTTCTATTGCGTTTGTTGCGAGGGTGTTTATCTTGTGTTGTTTGCCTTAATTATAGAATAACAAAATTAAAAATTTAATGTAACAGCAAAAAATTACAATTAACAGCTATTATTTGTATTTATTTTTTGATACAATTATTTGTCAGTTATATTTTTAAAATTATTATTATATCAAATGAAAACTAACAAAAAAGTAAATGTTTTTCATTGAAGATCAAATAGTTTGAAATTTAATGATTCAAAACGTCTGTGTAAACTATTTTTTTTTTTTTTTTTTTTAAAAAACTCTTTCATCATTTGCTAAATGCCCTTGACCATTATATTCTGAAATATAAAATCTCAAACAATCAAATGATCGAACTCTACTTGCTGCGACGTAAGTTGACCATGTGTAAAGACTGGCTGCCTCAATAAAATTCCTACTTTTTCTATGGTTTGTCCTTGAGACTTATTTATTGTAATCGCAAATGCAGGTATAATTGAAAATTGAGTTCTTTGAAACTTAAATGGTAAAATAGTACCGGAAAAAGTTAAGTTTATACGTGGAATCAGAATTCTCTTATTGCGAGCGGTTCCAGTTAAAACATCGCAATCAATAGCATTACGATGCATACACTTGACACGCATTCTTGCTCTATTGACTAATGCTTCCTTTGTATTTAAGTTTCTGCAATTAACCTTCAATACTGCCAGATTTCGTTCAAATGGTCGCTCACCATCATATTACAGCTACATCAATTTGAACTGCAGCATTGTAACATTGTATATCTAAATCACGATTTGCTTTGATGAGCATACAAATTTCTTTATTTTGATTTTTAACACTCTGACAATGATCTATCATTGCAATGAATGACTGAACAAAAGGATTAATACATTCCGAACATGCTCCTTTTCGAACAGAGACAATTCGAAATGTTGTTTCTTGCTTCTAGAAGTTCAGAGATTAATCTCGAGTGTTTTGTTTCACCAAAGACCAGACAGTATCTTAAAGCCAAAAATACACATCAGATAGTTGGCACCGATCCGATTTCACGCACACACACACACACACACACGCAGTTAATGTATTTGTAAGACATATTATACATAATTTTGGCATTCTCCATTTCTTCTTTATATATAATTTAAGTTCCTCCGTTTGCACAATATTATGGCCATTAGCTTCTTAAGTTTTTTTTTTTTTTTTTTTTTTTTTTTTTTTTAGCGAGAATGTTTTTGTAACACCTCAAGAAGTAAAGGATCTCTGAGTGTAGGTCCGAATAATTCATAATTTGGAGGAGTGGCTGGTGTTAACATTTCATTCAGTATATTTATAATTATGGCTGATGATGACATAACGCAAATGTCAGTCGTATTCATTATATACGCAATAATTGTAACGATATTCTGTCGATCAAGAGAAAGCAGCAAAAAAGTCTTTTGGAATTAATATCAAAAACACACAGAAAAGTGAGGGGAGGGGGCGAGACAAAAGCCACGTCAGGCTATGTGGAGGGGATTTCAAGGGAGGGCAAACGAGAGCAACGTAGTTTATGGACGATCCCTTACGTGAGTCTTTTGTAAAACATTAGGGAACTTGAATCTAATTCCACCTTGGTATTCCGGTTTGTGTCAAAGACATACATATCCTGAGAAAATTTGAGGTCTTTAAATAGAGCTAGAATCCTGTGGTAGACGGACAGACAGAGGAGCGATAACACTAATGTTCCGTTTCCGTTCAGTGTGCAGAAGAAATTTTTTGTGGTAATTAAGGCCATATTAGGTATCTAAAATTCCCAACTTGTTTGGACTTAAAAGTGTTGGTATCTTGATTCTCACGTTGTAACTACCCACTGTGAACTTTCAGACAACTAAGGTTATATTGGCTTGGTACTCGGCTTGATATATCCCGAGATGTTTCTAGGTCACACTTACGATGCTGGTAAGAGTTCTGACGTAGTGGGGAGGTGTCGGCGGTTAAGAGGATTGCTGCTCAATCTCCGGCGACTGCCAACTGCCGATCGACCGGAGATGGGCAAATTATCTGCTGAGGCGGCGGCGCCTGGCAAGACTGCATACCCGCCGGGCAGCCAGAAGCGTGACGCCGAATTCACCCAGCGCCGGTGTCTCCATTAGACTCAGGAACCAGGCGCTGTGACCAAATAACTCAGGCATTATAGACATATTTTAAGGCTGGGAAACCTCAAAAAAATGTAGATCTGAAATCTGGAACAGACATTCCTTGACCCCGAAGAAATAAATCCTGAAAAGTCCCCACCTCTGTGGTGATCGCACCATAGATTTTTTCAGGTCAAAAGGGCTTGAGTGCCAAGTCAGTGTAAATTCGTTGTAACATTTAAAATTTCAGCCTTAGTAACCTTATATTCACCCTAGGCAATTTGAAGAGGCTAACAACTACATAATAGTGTGAGAGATGTCTTCCCCGGCGTATCTTTGATATAAATTCTTCGCGGGTTTGCTGCCGGATTACATTTTCTGCTGACGAGCTTTCGGCGACTTGCACTGCCACCATCATCAGGTCCGTTGTATCTAAAGGAACAACAAAAACTGAACTGAATAGCTTATGTTCCGCTATTCAGTTCAGTTTTTGTTGTTCCTTTAGATACAATGGACCTGATGATGGTGGCAGTGCAAGTCGCCGAAAGCTCGTCAGCAGAAAATGTAATCCGGCAGCAAACCCGCGAAGAATTTATACATAATAGTGTAGTATCACGTATAACCTATACTAAGATTATAAATGCGAAAGCAACTATTTCTCACTGTCTGTTTGTTGCGTTTTAAGGGCTAAACGGCTAATCCGATCTTAACGAGATTTGACAAGGAGATACTATTTCCCATTGGGAAGGATACAGCATATTTTTTTCTGTACAAATAATATACAGGGCGTTCGCCGGGAAACGCAACCCACTGTTAGCGCTACAAGGAAGAAACTGCTCCCGGCGAGCGAGCGTTCAGTTTCCGGCATTGTTCGACCGTCGGCCGCGGACTATTTCATAATAATTACGCTTCATAAACTTCATAAACTTGTGTGCTAAGCATTTAAATGTGACGTAATTCATTAGCTTACCTTATAAAAGATGCTGGAAGTGTTGACCCTCTTGTGTAATGCACATTTCACATCTTCTGAACATATTTCGAGACATACGCTGCCCTAACTGACTTAATGATTTTTTGGGTGACTGTTCTAGTTGAAAAGCGATATCGTCAATTTTCTCCTCTGTGAGAATACGGTTGACCGACAGTCTCTTTTTGTTAAAAATGAACCCGTTTCTCTTACTTTTTTAACCAGACGCAGAATTGTTGATTTAGCTGGCAGTAAAGCGCCAGGAAATTCGCGACGAAATTTACTGCGACACTTTTTAAACGACTTCTTCTTCACATATGTATCGTAGAGAAATATTCTTTGTTGCAAACTGTAACGTACCATAATTTTACTCACACTCAAACACGGTACAGATTAATAAGAGTATGAAGCCCCAAACCAGCCAAACCGCAAAGAAACGATTATTCACAACACTGATTAATAAGAGACTGAAGTCACAAACTATCTACAATGCAAAGAAACCGTTCTTAACAATGTAAGGGTCACTGCACTGCACTGTTGGTGCAGCGGAGGTGTTAAACAGTGCGGTGATTCACGGTCCCGTGTGGCGGAAACTGCTGGGTCGACTGACCGAGCAAGTTGCCGACGGCAACAGACTGGGAGGGTAGCGTTTTCCGGCGAACGCCCTGTATTTTGCGATGAAATTTTGAAAACTAACTGAACGATAATAGACGGACGTTTACTATATGTGAGTCTCTGTAATTCTATGCCGGAAAGCAGACTAGATTCTCAGTGTTTAAGGCGCTTGCTTTCAAAAGTTGTAGGTTTGGCACTGGGTTCAAATCCCGTTGGGAGCAGGATTTTTTAAGAGTTATTTTTATTAATCTGAGCCACACATGGACGTTTTGTGCTCGGATTCCATGTTAACCTGTAGGACCAGCCACGGCAGAGGCGTAATGTGTGGCAAATTGAATATCTGTCACATAGGTGGCCGAACAATCATTTGGGACCCATCAAAGCCTTGCCTGTTCAATTTTTTTATGCTGTATCTGTCGCACAGGCTTTATTTCTCTCGCAGTTAGTTTGAGTATGATGTATACTAATAATAGTATAAATGCGAAAGTAACTCTCACTCTTTTTCTGTTTGTTACGTTTTGACGACCTAACGGCTATACTACGAGGCATATTTTTTTAAGTAAGTACCGTTTTGTCACACCGTGGCTGCAGCACTACGGTCGGCATTCTGCGCATGGGCACTGAGTACCTGTATCTCTTGCCTACGCACTGGCGCCAATACAGTCTAATTCTTCCTTGTTTACGTTGTTCACTGAGTGTTTAAGATGCCTCCGATAATCGTGAGTCCCACCGACTGTTAAGTACAGGCTGTAATAAGATTTCTTTGTGCTAAAGGCCTAAAACCGATCGATATTCATCGTGAGATCTGTGCAGTTTACGGACAAAACATTATGAGTGATGGAATGGTGAGAAAGTGGGTGAGAGCAAATAAAGATCGCCGCACAAATGTGCATGATGAATAACGGAGTGGGCGTCCTTCGGTCGTTAATGAAAGTTTGGTGCAGAAAGTGGACAATAAGGTGAGAGAAAACAGACGCTTTACGATTTCCTCCTTGTGTGAAGACTTTCCGATTGTTTCTCGTAGTGTTTTGTACGGCATTGTAACCGAGCACTTGAATTACCGAAAATTGTGCTATCGTTGGGTACCGAAAATGTTAACGGATGTGCACAAAATCAAACGCTTAGGCAGTGAATTGACTTTCCTTGAGCGGTACCACAACGATGGTGATGATTTCTTAAGTAAAATTGTTACGGGTAATGAGACATGGGTGGCTTACGTCACACCTGAATCAAAGCTACAATCCATGGAATGGCGGCATTCAGATTCACCCAAAAAAGTGAAGTTCAAGGAAACGATTTCTGCCCGTAAAATCATGTGCACAGTTTTTTGGGACAGAGAAGGAGTATTGCTTGTGGAATTTCTGCCTCGTAATGAGACAATCAATGCAGCAGCATATTGTGAGACATTTAACAATCTGCGCCGTTCAATCCAGAGCAAAATACGTGGCAAGTTGAGCAAGGGCATCGTTTTGCTGCATGAAAATGCCCGTACACATGTGGCTAATCAGACCAAAGATCTCGTCACATCTTTTCGATGGGAAACTCTACAGCATCCTCGGTATAGCCCTGATCTGGCGCCCAGTGACTACCATCTGTTCCTGCACTTGAAGAAACACCTGGGCGGTCAGCGTCTTGAAGACGATAACGGAGTCAAAACAGTTGTGATGCAGTGGTTAACAAGTCAGGTGGCAGACTTCTATGAGGAGGGTTTTCAAAAACTGGTACTACGTTATGCAAGTGCCTCAGTATTGAAGGGAATTATGTAGAAAAGTAGAGTAAGGTATAGGCTTTCATGTAAAAATAAAATTTATATATATTTGCACGTCTTTTTTTAATTTCAAAACGGTACTTACTTAAAAAATATGCCTCGTATATTGATTAAATTTCACAAGGAAATACTTTGTATGATTCGGAAGGACACAAGTTTTTTAAAATTAATAACGTTTTTCCTCGTTGAATTTTGAAAACAACTGAATTGTGCCAAACAGACGGATGGCGTGTGTAAGTCTGTAATGTCACATCGGTTGCTCAGACTGTTTTCTCTGGCGCTCTGTTACTGTATGATCTGTTCATAAATTTCATTTACAGTATAGATGTTGATTTTCGCTGCACCGCACTAGTATTTTGTGTCTACCTAAAAGTTGCTGTCTTCTTTTTTGACATGCCTCGCAGGCATAAATCAGACCTTAGGCGCAGCTCTAGTAGTGCACGAGCAGCTGAAGTTATT
>JARYHS010010658.1:0-16305 GCA_031002005.1 Vandiemenella viatica | reverse complement strand
TTTGCTTGCAGTCGCACTTACCACTAATGGTCTCCGCGTCTGAAAGAGTGATCGGATTACTGGAGGGACTGGTAAGCCTCCGCACTGTAGAGAAAATTAGCCACTAGGTTTCTGTTCGTAAGATCAAGTAATTGCTGCGCTATCAAAAGAACATGTGAAACATGTTTACAATTAGGAACACTTTAGAGATTAATCACAAGCATACGTTAGTTGCCAACATATAACAACTCTACTGCCGTCAAAAATGACGGGTATTACCTTTGTGGGTAACAGGAGTTTTTTCTGGAAAAGTTTCTTTAAAAAAAAAAGATTAACGTTTAATTATTATCGTTTACATCTATATTTTTCGTGGTATGAGTAAACTTTCTCGGATTCGACTCTCGGAAAATTTAGTTAAGATGTTTTTAAATAACTGTCTTTGATTTAAAATGGCGTAAATTTACGAAAAGTTTCGAAGGAAAGTGTAATTTCAAAAAACGAATAACAATTGTTTATTTCAATGATACATTTCATGATTAATTGCGATATGTGCAAACTTTCTCAGTTTTTAATAAAATTTCTCGTTTATCTACATTGAAAAAATTGCTTAGGTTACATGGTCATTTGGTTCTCGTAGCTATTGAAAAGAGTAGAGCGAATGTTTCTCTCTCTCTCTCTCTTATGATTTTACGCTGAGGTCATTAGTGGAGGGCAAGGGACGGGAAGGAATTCGGCGATGGCAGTCGAGTTCACAACCAGTCTCCAAGCGTAACGCTTTTTATTGAAATAAATTTTAATGAAGTTATCTCTCTAACAAAAATACTAAAGGTAATGTATACCACAGATCATAGATGCTAAATCAGAAAATGCAGCTCATCTCTGTTGCCTGTCGGTCTCCCCATCTGTTTGTCCATCCATCTGTGTGTGCACAATATCACAGAATGTAACTAACGCCTGTCCACGAAACTTATACATTTTGATAGATTATGTTATGGGTTAACAGACAGAAACATCTTTATCTCGATACGCTTCGTACTCTCCGAAGTATGCTTACAGAGAGGCCAAATCGTAAATTTTGGCAATTTTGTATGTTTGTAAGTGCATGCATAGAGCAAAAACTAACAAACAGATTTCACAAAAAAAATTACACTTGCTATTATCTTTATTTTGTAGGTTAACATATAAAATCATGTTCGCCGGATAAGTTAAGTAAGTTACCGAAATACGATAAGAGTGAAGTGATACTGGAATTTTTGTGCGTTTGTTTGTCTCTACACGCATCACGAAAATTTCTAACATATTTCAACGAAACTTACAAATAGCTCATTTCATAGAGTAATATATATAACACTTCTTATCTCGATATGTTACACAATTCCCGAGGAAAAAGGCGAAATATTTACCTTTCTCAAAACACTGTTTGGGCTTTAATTAATATAGTAAATTAAAAGTTACTGTTGGTGAGGAATTTTCTTATTACTTGAAATCAATACATTTAACATGGCTATGGCCGGGTAAATTCAGTAAAAATTTAAATTAGTGAATATTCAGATCCTGGCCTACGCTGGATAACTCAAGCAAAATTTACTAACAATCTCAGTTATATTAATAAAAGTACCAAACTTTTATTTTATTAAAGTGAATGGAACTTGGACATAGTCAAATTCCTTTAATGAACTCCAGAACTTGCAACTTTTTTCTCGGGAGCGTTTTAATGTGGGTAAGAAGTCCTGTTGCCTGGGAACACATTTCTGACTTCACTATTACCACAGTAAGAACACTACAGTGCTTTTCTAGCGACGCAAGGTGATCTTGGGTGACGTATGGTGTGTTGCGATGACCGGCTGATGATGATATCTCCTGAGGCCACCTCTGGTTGCAGCCACTCGCCTCGACGTCAGAAACCAAGATCTCCTCTCTCATCCACAACCTTTCAAGAGCCGCCCGCTTCAGTCCTCTTTTGGTACACCACTGGTCAAACATTCAAACAACACTAAAGTTAGCGTTGTAAAACTCCGTTATTGGCTCATGGAGTTCTTCCCCCTTCTCTCGTCTACCAGATTCTTTTCAGTGGAACACAGTCGTTTATCAAAGTACCTTGTGCGATCACACGGCTTGAGCGGATTCCTATGAATCCGTCTCTCATTTAAATCACTGGAGTAAAAATAAATTGTCAAACAAGCTGTCTGTTGCGACCCTTATCTTCAAAGTACAGCTCCGACGTCATCGTTTCGCTTCGTATAGCTCTGGTATGCCTTCCGGCAAGGTACCTGCGATCATCCTCTTGCCTATTGTTTGCTATAATCCCTCGACATCAGAGAAAATCATCAACCATGCGACTTAACAAAATTTCGGCGGCTTGTGACATCGCTACGTACATACTAAAAAAAATTCACAGTCATCGTCATAAAATAAGTAAAGAAAAGACGTAGTGGTCGTTTTTACTTCTGTATAGCTGTCTCTTACATCCTTCTTTGCCGAGAGATAGAAATATAGATACTTTATACACGTTGACAGTGTGTCCACTTGCACAAACTGTAACAAGTTGGCTTTGTGATACAATTAAGAAAAAAATAATAGATGTTTTTATTTTCTAATAGATACGTACTGTATCGTTATCTTATTCTAAGTTATAATGGATGCCATCGTTGGCACCACCGCGTCAAATTCTGTTTACGCAGTAGTTTTGTAAACAGTGTTGAAGTGCGTATTAATCATTCAGAGCCATAATAAAATATGAATCAGTGGCAGTTTCTATACAGAAACAAATGTTGTAGACAGACACATTTAGGTTATTTACGTACCACCTAAATCCTGAGGGAAGAGAATCAAAAAAGAGGAAAGAAAATGGCTATTACACTGTTGGTTGTGGTTTCAACTCATTCTAGCCAACAAATCTTTGATAGCATACGATTGAATTAATAGAAAATAATCTTAACTTTCACGTTGACGCAGTTGTGAACAAAACCTGTTGTATATAATAAGTGCTTTCAATGTAGACCACGGTTATATTTAAGTGAAGGAGAGATGAAACGGACTGGAGGTATGTCTTCCGAGGATTTCTTCTCGTGGTTCCTGCCAAAAAGAATTGGTCTACTAAATCGCGCTTTCTTCACAATATGGAGTAAGTGTTAAATTATAGCCCCGGCAGGAGATCGTTTGTTTCTGAATATTCTATTACTTCAAAAATACAAATGGCAAGGCTGTGTGGTGGGTAAAGAGTAACAATCTAACGCTCCGTCAGCCGCATAAAATGTACTGTACATTGGTTGATTTTGAAGGAAGCAGAGATTTGGCTAGACAGATTAATCTTGATCTAATTCTTTCACCTGCGCTTGAGGAATCAGCAGGTTTTGGCAAAAAAATTTAGTGGATGGTACTTCGTGCGTGCTCATTATTACCGAAAAGCTTCTAAGTACACTAAATATCACTACGTGCTCACGCACACGTATGTAGGTCAAGTTTACGTTGCTTGTGATTTGCTTTAGAAGTTGGTCTTTATTGTATGACCACTCCATTGGTACAGAAATTCCGAACCATTATGAGAAATTATCCAGGTGGTAAAATTTATTGTTTTAGCAGTTGCATTATCGATGCAGAGCGACAGATTAAGCTGATTAATATACAGATAATATCGGTAGAGTTTAACGATTCCGAAAAACCTATCTGCGACTCTCAGGGAAACCGTCTCTTTACCTCCACAGTGTAATTTGAAGGCTCCGTATGGATAAGAAAGCCCGACCGCATCTAACTGTTGTGGAGAGAGGGTGTCACGTGATCCATAAGTCGAAAAGATCAGCACTGGGAGCATTGCCCATTCCCCTACTCACTTGAACGCATCTTTGTTTGAGGTTCCCGAACCAGTGAAGGTAGGTTAACGGAGGGATCATGCTGGATCATGTTTTAAAGCAAAAAGGGGGCACATTACTGATTTTAGCACTATTGTAAAACATTTGTGTATTCTGAACGTGATACAAGCAGCATTACACATAACCATAACCCAGGAAAATATATAAGTTTATTAAGACAATATAATGATCATAATTTCCTATGAATCCAGGAAACTTACTAAGCTGGTTTTAAACATTTTGCAATAGAATTATAACATTACAATTACATTATTTGTTTAGTGTGGTTATGCAAAAGGTAATAATTATCGTTTGTGCCTGCAGAAACTGCCGTCACACGGGTGGCCCAGCGGTCAAAGACATTCAGCCAGCTTCCAGGACGACCAGCGTGGCATTGTGCCCCTAATAAGAGGACTGACCCTCGTCACATGTCACCCAGTAGAAACCCCCAACAGAGATCTGTCTCTCAGTGCGGGATATTTATCTGGCTCCAACATTCACAGTAGTAATTTGTGCAGTCGTTACAATTTAAAGTTTGCGCGGATTTATAGAGACAGACTGCAGCGAAATGAGACACGGCATGTTAGCATTTTCTCACAAACAGCGTCCACTACGCTGGCTAACAATGTACAACCCAGGGAAGTGCCGATAAAATGAAATTCTTTGAAATTTAAAATTGTAGCCAATAAGGAGAAGTCTGAATGGAGAGAGGTCGTTTGTGTGGGGGGGGAGGGTGGGACACTGTGACCCTCCAATAACAAAATTAGTTACTATTTTATTCATAACATGTTTTCCATGTCTGAACGTATCCGGAGATGGCAGAGCTGGAGATGAGCCTGGATTGGCAGAACCAACGTCCAGGGGTCTCCCGAGCTGTGGAGGCTAGCTGGAATGATGGCAACGGGGACTCGACCGATAGATCTCGAGGCGAGCGGGTAGCTGGCAAGAGAAGGCCCGTATAAAGTCATAAGAGTTTGTGTATGCAGGGTCAATTGTGACTTGAGGTGGTTTGTGTGAAGACAGGTGCTGGCGTGTCTTTCCCTGTGCTGACTCACGGTAAGCATCTACGTTATGAAAATGCACTAAAATTCGGAGGCGCTCTCTTACCAAAATAGGCGAAGAAACCGCAGATTATAGTCTCAGTCTGCCGAACTATAATGAGTTTTAGCCGGAGCAGTAAATTCAAATAATTTCTAGTTTATAACAAAATCAATGACGTGCTCTTGTCTTTTTGATTAGTCAGTTTGTAAATATGTCGTAAATATTTGATTGCTAACAAAATGATATGTTCACTTCATGTGTAAATTTTAATGCCTGAATAAATGTCCAGGTTACGAAAGTTTTATTGATGAATCATGATGTCATGCATTTTAGTTGATTATGAACCCTTCCTCAATTGAAATAACATTAATAAAATTTTACCTGAGGTTAAAAATTAAATGTGCGTATATGTTTCATAAATTAATAAGGCTCCCAGACCCTTACGTTACGATTGCAACGTTGCAGTTAATATTTATCGTAATATTTTACTTTTCTGATAAAAACTGTTCAGGTAACCCCATTGTAGTAAAAAAAATACTACGCTCTCTTTGTGCCAATATTGTTTTAACTTGCTCCTGTAAATGTAATTTTTAATATTAGAATATGCAGAATTATTGTGAACCGTTATCTTGGTAACTTAGATTTTTTCTGCTTTTTTTACATTTTTCGCGATGAACTGGGGATTTTTTTCTTTTTTGGAAAAAAGCAAAGTTTTCCTCAGTGCAGAGAACTATGTCATTTAAGAAACTGCTCCATCCTAGCTGCAACCATGGAATTTTGGAGAAAAGTACTATAACTGCACTAAAAACTTAATAGGTATGTCCTGCAAAATAGTCTCAATTAAAATTTCTAAATAATATTGTGTCTCTCTTCTTAACTGTGTATTTTATGGTATTTACACCTCGTCGACATTGAGGTCATTAGAGATAGGAAAGGAATGGTGGCAAGGAATGGTGGCAAGGAATGGGAAGAATTTGGCCATGGCCTTTTGAAGGAACAATCCCGCCATTCACCTGGAGTAATTTCGGGAAACCATGGAAAACCGAAATCTAAATGGCTGGACGGAGATTCGAACCTGCGTCCTTTCCAAAGCGAAGCCAGAGCGCTACCGCTCACCCAACACGCTCGGCATCTAATTCGTAGTTTTACACCAAAATATAATTGGAAGTTTTTGTTTTAGCACCGGATATAAAATAATTCTCTCAAACTGTCTACACATTTACGAACTTCACAAGAAATTTGGAACCCAAAATGTTTTAAAACGCTCCTTATCAGCAGTGACTCTCGACTACAGCATATCCGTGAACTTGATTGCTCGTAATTTTCTCTTTTATAGGTAGTAGTGTGATAAGGGGCGAGTGAGCTCATACCCCGGACCAAAACACCCCGTGTATTCCTTATGGGAGGGCGAGTGAGCTCAGGACCACCCACGTCGCGCAGGTGTTCGCCTGGCCACGTGCCACGCAGGTGTGCGCCTAGTCATAAATCTGTCTTAATGGGGTCACGTGCCACTTCTTAGAGGTCATAAATCTGAATAATAATGTAAATGAGGCCACGTCGCAGCGTAACCCGACCCCGCACACGTGCCGCCAGCGGACGCAGGTGTTCGCTCTAGTCATAAATCTGTCTTAATGGGAATAATATGCAAATAAGGCCACGTGCCACGTTGTTACTGGTCATAAATCGTATTCTAATGAGTGTCGTGTGACCAAATCGTCTAAATGGCTTTATTATTTTTTAAACCTCAATTACGGTACAATATTCACTTTAGTATTACATTCTTGTGGTGTGGCATATCGAAGGCGGGCCGGCGCCAACTTGTGGTCAGTTTGTGGTCATTCCCGCCCCCGCCCCCGCCCCCGTCGCAGCGGACGCACGTGCCGCGCAGGTGTTCGCCTCAGATCATAAATGGGAATAATATGCTAATGAGGCTACGCGGCGGGATCGTCGCGGGGATTACGTAATATTTCAGGCAGTGCAAGACCCCACCCTGGGGGCACAAATCTGTACCTAGGTGAATGTGTATGAATGTTTTGCAAATAGTGTTTGTGTGTGAAGAGGAAATATACCGTTTATCTGTGTATCTAGTTGGTAAATATATACAGTGCACTGCTTAGGTTGCTGCAAAAACATGTATACCAGTATAGTTCAAATATTTCAATGCTGTACATATTTAAAAAAAAAATATGGAAAGTTAAAATTCTGCGTCCTCACGAATGCGAGACCAGGGTTCAGATATAGACGACATTTCGTTTATGACCCTACCCTGGGGGGGCACAAATCTGTACCTAGGTGAATGTGTATGAATGTTTTGCAAATAGTGTTTGTGTGTGAAGAGGAAATATACCGTTTATCTGTGTATCTAGTTGGTAAATATATACAGTGCACTGCTTAGGTTGCTGCAAAAACATGTATACCAGTATAGTTCAAATATTTCAATGCTGTACATATTTAAAAAAATATGGAAAGTTAAAATTTATTCACAAATTCGCCTATTCCTCTTAGGCAGGTGGTCGTGGGTTCAAAGTTCTAAAACATATAAATTAAGATTTAATCTTTAAATAGTGTTACGGCATATCAATTTACAAGTAATTTTTCTACCAAGTGCAGAGAAATTTATTCTATGAGAATCTGTCGAGCCGTTTTCGAGATACTAGTTTTAACGTTATATGATGTTGAATAAGCCGCCCGCCCGCTGACTTGAATGAATTTCATATACCCCGCAGCCAGCAGGCCATCCCAACCCTACCTGGAGCCGCACCGCAATGTATTATACTGTTTGGGCCCGCACGAAAAAAAAAAAATCCCATCGACCGCCATTAATTTCTTTGTCCGCCCCATCTGTTTTGAGAGGTGTCCTCCTAACAAAACGTGCCGCCACCCCTTCATGATATAATAATTGTAGATTGCACATGAATTCAGAGTACAGATACATTATTTTTTATTCGTTGAATACGAAATAACGAAATCCTTGATAATTTCCAACATGAATACGACAAAAACATTCTGAAAGCTGTGAACATTTCAACGATTGGGCAAATAAATCTGGTATTTCAGATAGTGTACTAAGTACCTAGGTTATATTCCCAAACATCGCCACAGTATGTGTGGAGTAAGAACAAACGACATTATTGATACTGGCTGGTACTGTGAGTAAGCATTCAGCCACGGCCTTTTGAAGGAATCATCCCGGTATTCTCCTGGAGTAATTTCGGAAACCATGGAAAACCGAAATCCGTATAGCCGGAAGAGGATTCGAATCTTGCGTCCTCCCGAATGAGAGGCCAGAGCGTTACCTCTCACCCACCACGCTCTGTCACAGAATTCTCACATTTACTCAATAAAGAGGGCGACGGCTGCAGAAAAACCTAATTAACCCACAGAAAGACTTGGGATATCAGCATCGAAGGGGTCAGAACCGGGAAAAAAGCGTTAATAAGCTGACTCTGTCGAAATGAATTTGCTTCTCCCTGCCATGTGTGCTCCATTTCTTTTTCTTTATGGGCATGAAAGCTGTACCGAGAGAAAAGAATTGAAGCTTTCGAAATGTATTTGTATCGTCGTCTCTTACACATATCTTGGGGTGCTGAAAATCTCAAACGAAGAAGTACTTCATAGGATAGAGAAACAGAAAGAACCGCCCCCCCTATGTGGACCGCTACATACAGGCAGGAAAATACTTTCTGGATTTTCTATAGCCAATTGCTCTCATTAAAATCTAACTATTTACCAAGATACTTCAGACTTTTATCAACGAATACTAACGCGTTATTTTTAATATTATCACTTTCTGTGCAGAATCCGACTTACACAGTTCTTTCCAAAAAGTTATCGCACATCAGGTTTCAGTTTAGCGTGGTACGTGAATAATCATTATTATTTATAAATGTGTTGTTCTCGAGTACTAGATGAAATGTGAAGTGATAGGATGATTTCTGAGATCTTGTCAAACTAAGTAGCTCATGGATTGCAGTGAACAGTTGTAAGTGTAAAATATAGATTTCTAATGTCAAGGTAGTGGCACTGATGAAACTCGACCGAACTATTTTCAGTGTTACGTTTTCCTGTTTGTTTGAAAACACAGAACTGTCGAGGTCATTAGAGGCGGGATGGGACTGCAGACTTTGAACTGGAGGGAATTCGGCCATGGCCTTTTGACATTCACCTGGAGTGATTTAGGGAAACCATGGAAAACCCAAATCTGGATGCCCGGACGGGGATTCGAACTGCCGTCCTCCCGAATGCGAGGCCAGAACGCTAGCCGGTTCACCACCACGCTCGGTGAAATTAGCAGAAATGATACCCCATACTAGTAGATTAAATATAAAAATAGGATCGAATGCAATTGGAGAAGTAAGTGAATTCTGTTACTTAGGAAGAAAAATTACAACCGATGGCCGAAACAAAAATAATGTTAAAAGCAGAATAGAACTAGCATAAAAAACAGCCTTCATGAAAAAGAGAAATATTGATCTGGGAATTTGAAAAACTTTTTAATACTTTATGTGTGGAGCACAGCACTTTATGGTAGCGAAACATGGACTTTATTACGCTTTGTGTAGTATGCATCATAGAATGCTCGATTACTCATACATATAAGGTCCCATATCTGATCTTCACTCTTCAACTAGCTGGCAGTCAAACACGTGAAAAATTCCCTCACTTTACACTGATTTCAAAATGTCACAAACAGAAATTCACCGAAGATAGTACCAACTAAGTTATAGATCATGTTAGATCATTCATGAAATTTTTCGTCAGTGCCTGTATACGAGTCTGTTCCGAAGACTAAATGTATCTCGTGTACAACTTATAAATGTGTTGTTCTCGAATACTAGATGAAATTTGAAGTGATAGGATGATTTTTGAGATCTTGTCAAACTAAGTAGTTAATTTCGACTTACGGATTGCGGTGAGCAGTTTTAAGTGTAAGATGTATATTTCTAATGGCTAGGCAGGGACAGTGTTCAAACTCGACTGCAATATTTTCTGTGTTACATTTCCTGACTGTTTGAAAGCACAGAACTGTCGAGGTCATTTTATCTAATATTCTCTCCACGAAAGAAGTCATCGATTGACATGGGGAAAAAATGGAAGAATGCATACTTTCTGCAGAAACAGCGGTTACAGATGTATAGCATACTGTCATAATATCTAAAAGTTGTCACGAACTGCACCACTCAAGAACAAGCTAGGATAGGTACCAAGACACAAACTTTGAAACTATATACCTTTTAGGACTTACAGAATATTGAAAACTTATACATGCACACACCAGTGTCAAGGGTCATGAAAATATTAACAGATCTTTCAGAATTTCTTGAGTTAACAGCCAGATCCTCATTCTGTTTCTATTTTACCGCATATTTTGACAAGGCGTGTAGTGGGCATTCGACTGGAGTGATTTCAGGAAACTATGGAAACAAAAGTTAAATCTGGATGGTCACCATACAGAAAAGACGGATCAGGATTGAAGAAAAAAAAAAAAAAAAACTCTGTCCAGCCGCTGACGGACAGGGATATATATAGATATGTAAAGCGTCTGCGTATACCTCATTTTCGAGGTGTATTCATGCGTGATGAATTACCTGAAAAAATTCGTCATCATGAATGTGGAATAGTGAACTTGGACAGTGCTGAAAATGCCGGAACACATTGGGTTGCATATATAAAGTACAAAGAAGGTGTAGTTAAATATTTTGACAGTTTTGGTGACTTACCCCCACCATTGGAATTGCAGCGATACTTTGCGGGCAACAGAATACTGTACAACGTACAACGTCACCAGGAATACGGCACACACGTATGTGGTCACTTGTGTTTAAAGTTCTTGTATGAAAATATTTGACATCGCGAGAAATGCGGTAAAGACCACAGTTAGTTGGAAAAAAAAATGGAAGAATACATACTTTCTGCAGAAACAGCGGTAACAGAAATAGACTAAACGCGTGAAAAATTACCTCACCTTACACTGATTTCAAAATGCCTACAGTCGCAATACAGAAATTCACCGAAGATAGCATCCACTAAGTTCTAGATCATGTTAGATCAGGGGTCCCCAAAGTGGTCGGTATCGACCCCTGGGGGTCGATAAGAGTTCTCCAGGGGTCGATTAATACACGGGGGTCGAAAGGGGGTCGATTTATAATAATGAAGATCAATTAAATTGTCTAGGGAAAAAAAATGGGAATATTCCAATAAAAATCCAAAATAACTGACTACCCCCGTTATAACTTGAGTTTTAATGAATCCTGCGTCGCTTTAGGTATGTGTTAAGGAGAAAACATACTGGAGCAGAGAGCATAGCAACGACGAGAGCGAAGAACAAAGCAGCGAAAACAAATAAACCATTTGGATTGTTGCGGTGACTCATACTGGGGCGCAAAGCGGTGAGGTAATAATGGAGCAAAGCTTAGCATTCAATCTGATTTCGCCGCTTTACTCTTCACTCGCATTGCTGGTTTGCTAGTGGTTATTCCTGTGAGAAACGAATGTAGACCAATTTATGAATTGTGTCTCTTCTAAGGTCCGTCTTTGGGATAAGAAAGAAGTTCAACATCACAATTATTTTATTTTAGCCAAGCTACGTGAAGAACTCAACAATTATTAAAAGCTTATTTTTTATTTGCTTCGGGTATTTAACTATTATATATTCGGGAGGACACCGGTTCGAATCCCCGTCCGGGCATCCGGATTTGGGTTTTCCATGGTTTCCCCAAATCACTCAAGGCTAATGCCGGGATGCTTCCTCCAAAAAGCCATGAACGAATTCCTTCCAGTTCCTTGTCCGCAGTTCCATTCCGCCTCTAATGACCGCGCTGTCGACGATTCGTAAAGCCACAGTGGTGGGGGGGGGGGAGGGGGGGAAGCGAACGCTGCTGGTTCATTATACACAAGTTGCACTGTTAAACTCCAGTATGGTTTCCACTCTATGTATTGTATATCCAAATGTCGATATTGTCCTTTACATAGAAAATATCGTAATATACCGAAAACCATTAAATTTAGATACTTCTTTTTTATCTTTTTCCTATCTAATTCTATTGAATAGGTAACTTTTAGATGTAATTATTATTCGTTCCAAGTCTAGATATCTATTGTTAGCAAAAAGTAGCAACAATGCACTCTGAGAAAGAACAGGCAGTTCTTTATAGCTCGTGCGGGAATAAGTTGCGTCTCTTACTGCCGCTGTTTTGTTGTGCTGCGATCGTATCGTGTTGTTCATATTATAAATCTTAGTTTAATACCTACAATGTCGTCTACCAGTGCTAAGAAGATATGCAGACAATATTCACACGAGTATTTGAAATATGGTTTTGTGCCATCTTTTGCTAATGAAACTATTCCTATGTGCTTGTTATGTGAAAAAACTTTCAGCAATGATGCTATGAAGCCGGCGAAAATGAAAGACCACTTGGAAAGGATCCATTCTGATTAGAAAAACAAAGATTTTGAGTATTTCAAAATGCTAAAAGATAAATTGAGAGTTCGGCCAAATTTAAGTAGGCTGCATATTTGAAATCATCTGCTAGCGCTGACAGAGGAGGAGGACTGAGGACATCCTACAGCATCTCTCTTAACATAGCAAAGAAAGGCAAACCGTACACTATTGGTGAAGAGTTTATAATACCAGCTATAAAAGATGTAATTGAAAATGTTATGAAGAAAGACTCTCAACTAGTTGTAAAGTGAATACCATTGAGTGCAAATACTGTGCAGCGACGTATAGAGGAAATGGCCGATGATGTGGAAAGAACTTTGACCTCTGAGCTCCAGCATTTTAAGTTTGCTATTCAACTTGACGAATCAACTTTCGGAAGTTCAAATCTTCTCATGGCTTATGTTAGGTTCCATAGTCCATCCCTAAATGGCACTGTTGATGAATTTCTGTTTGCTAAATATCTTCAAACTGATTCAAAAGGTGAGACAATTTTTTTATGATTGCAAGATTATTTGAACAAGCACAACATTCCTTTCGGGAATATTACTGCAGTAGCTACTGACGGTGCAGCTGCTTTGGTAGTATGTTATAGTGGATTTTTCGTCTTTCTGAAGGAAAAGGTTCCTAAAGTACGTACCGTTCACTGTGTCCTACACAGGCAGCATCTTGTAGCCAAAAAGTTTAGTGGCGAGCTGCATGAAACTCTAAAAGTGTGCATTAGGTCAATTAATAAAATTAAAGCTCATCCTCTCAATTCCCGACTGTTTGCGAAGTTATGTGAAGAAAATGATGAACCTTTCAATCAATTACTTTTGCACACTGAGGTAAGGTGGTTGTCAAGAGGTGATAGATTGCAGAGGCTTGTTGACTTGTACGACTCGTCTGCAGAGTTTCTTAAGAATGTTGATCCATTACTATGTGACGAGTTGAAACAGTGCAAGAACCATCTGTTCTATTTGGCAGATCTTTATTCGAAATTTAACAGAAGCGTTTGCAAGGAAAAAATGTTACAATTGTTCAAGCTCGAACAATTATAATGGCCTTTCAACCAAAAATGGACCTGTTATAATCTTCACTGGCACGTACGGGTTTTAAATATTTCTCAAACTTTTGACTACTGAAAGAAAATGAAGAGATACCCGACCGTGATTTGGAGATATATATTAAACATCTCGATAAATTAAGAGAAGACTTCAAAGCACGTTTCGAAGACTTGGAGAACATGCATGTTCCTGAATGATTTGCTTCTCCATTTGATGTTAAAATTGATAATGAAGGTAATGAACCTGGCTTAGAAGATGAACTGATTGAAATATGCGTAGATCTGGAAGCTAAAGCGTTGTTTAAAAATAAAAACCTCAGCGAATTTTGGAGCAATAACAATGTTGCTACAAAATACCCCAAGCTCAGAGCAGAAGCCGAATCTTTCTTACTTGCATTACCAACTTCATACATGGTAGAAGCTGGCTTTAGCCACGAGAACGCTATTTTGACAAAACAGAGAAACAGACCGAACTTGGAAAACCGTGGTGATTTGCGACTAAAACTTACCAATTTGCAACCTAACATCAGTTATCTTGCTGCTGCCCTTCAGACCCATACATCTCACTAATATCAACTACTTCAATAAAAAGGTATGTTAACATATTTTAAATGTATTCAATAGTAGTCGTAAAGTGGCAGTTGTTTTTTCATCGAATATAACTTATTTAAATTTTCAATGATTATTTTGTATTTTACATTTTATGATACTTACGGCTATAGGCTAGTTCCCATCTATTTATAATTTTGTTATTATTTTTTACGATTATAATAACAGTGTAAAATATATCCTTTTTCTGTTAGTGTTGTTGGGTGGATTTTTTAAGGTGTGTGAACTATAAATACTTTCTTTGGGTTGTTATGCAAATCTCCTTATTGCTTGGGATCAGAAAGGCTAAAAATGATTTAAAAATTTTATCAGTGGCAGATCCAGGAATTTTTCAAGCCGGGGCAAAAACTGTGGGAATGCCGCCCCTTGCAACATTATTTGGAGCCCCCATTTTAGCCGTCCGACCCCAAGAGTCGCCGCCTCGATTGTTGGCCAAACACATTGTTGTCGCTGCCCCGACTGCCGGCCAAACACATTATTGCCGCCACCCCGATTGTTCCCAAACTCATTGTTGTCGCCGCCCTGCGCCAGTGTACTAGTAGAGCTGAAAACAGGTTTCCGCTGTTTAAATCGCCGCCCTTCAAACATGATTTTGCTGCCTCCTTCAAGTTGGCACCCTGGTTTACACCCCCCTAGGACTGTTGATAATATATCGAAATATCGATTATTTTTTTCAAAATATCGATATTTATGAGTGATATTTTTTAGGCCGATATATCGATATTTCGATACTGAAATCTGGATATCGGCTTCGATATTTTAAAAAACAATTTATTATTTTTCGTTTGCTCTGAATGACACTATGTCCCTCAAATTTTGCTACGCCTAGAGATCAGCAAGCTTAATTAAATGTTACAACTTCTATAATTAAGTTGGAAGTTACAGGTACCAAGTTTACTCCGATGATGAAAACAATGTAGCCAAGGTATCGCTCACCCAGCACGAATCGAACGTGAGCCCATTGTTTGAAATGAGCGTGCGCATTCTCCAGGGACGTCCAACTTGAAATTAGTGAGAAGTGTAAATAACAAATAGTTGCTAATATTAAAAAATTAGAGCTAGAAAAGTAAGACAACTCAGAATAAGCTAAAACATGAAATACCACAAAAAAATCTATGAAAAAAGTTATGTAACTTGGCCATAATGCATGCTATGATAGCTTAACTTCTACCTAAATAAATGCCTCAACTGTATTTCTTATCAGTCTTAAAAATACGCAAAATAAGATTTGCCTCGAACCTCTTTCGAATTTATAAATTTTATTAATTTTTATGAAAATAATGACACGTATAATGGTCAAATTCATTTAAAAAAAGTCAACAACCACCAAGAGAAACCATTCGAAAGTGAAAACCTGATTAAGAACAAAATCAGACATCTGTTTATCAATGGACCACCTTATATTTACAAGGTTTGATTTTACGAAATTGCATTTATGAAAGTATCGATATATCGATACATCGATACTTTTTTCCGATATATCGACAGCCGATATTGATACTTTTTAAAATATCGATATATCGAAAATCCGATATTTTTAAAAATATCAACAGCACTACCCCCCCCCCCAGATCCGGAACTGGCTTTTATTAAACGTTTAATCTGGGGGTCGATAACAAGACAAATGTTCTTTGAGGGGGTCGATGTGATAAAAAGTTTGGGGACCCCTGATCTAACACCATAGCTTGTTGAACAGCAAGGCCTCGTGTTGGTTGTTTGGGAGTTCCAACATTCAACACGTCCTGCATGTAGTTCCCTAACCCTTTTCACGGCATCAAGGCTCCTTATCGAAAATCGATGAACGTAGGTCCTACAAGTTGTACTTTGAATGGGCCGCTAGAGCTATGGAAAGGCAGGTGGCGGGCATGTGGAGATGTGTGGTGGCGTGGCCTTGTGCTTAATGCTTTAATTCAGCGGTCGGCAACCTTTTAGCAGCCAAGGGCCACAAGGTGGCAAAACAAAGGCGGGGCCGCACGTACACAGTAACAATGCGAAAACTCAGTTTCAAATTTTATTAGTACAAAATAATATACAAATGAAGACAAGTTACAAAATTGATCTTACATACTAAATTTAGTGTGACATTTGAGGTTGCAGTTGACTGGCTATTTTTTGGTATGTCAGTTTTCATGTTAGAAGTTGAAATACGTAATATATCTCTCAAATGCTCATCTGTGAGACGAGAAGCGTATTTATTTTTTTCGATAGTTGACGATTGAAAAAGTTTGCTCGCATAAATAAGTGCTTCCAAAAATTGAAATAAACTGCTGAGCAAACTTTTTCAATTCGACAAAATCAGATGGTAAGCTACCATAAAATTTGACCAAATCATTCATCTCGTAAAA
>JARYHS010010657.1:0-10489 GCA_031002005.1 Vandiemenella viatica | reverse complement strand
CGTACAAGAAATAAGAAACTAAATTAGCTTTCGCTATTACGTAATTTCAGATCAGCAGTTTAATCTTCCGCACAAAAGACAAATAAATACATCCCTAAACTGCATTATTTTCAATTGTAAGTATACTGTCAGGTACGCGAAAAAAATAAATTCATACTTCTGATCATCGAGATCATTACAAGCGGGAGAAGATTGGTATAGGGAACGGAAAGGAGTTTGGCCATGAGGTTTCTGCGGAACCGACCCCGCATTCTCCCAGAATGATTTCGGGAGACCATGGAAAACAGAAATCTGCATGGCCAGACTGCGAATTGAACCCAAATACCTGACCTGCTTCGCGGCTCACCCACCATACTCGGTGTGTCCGTTGCTAATTGAGGAATATGAATATTTAAAAAACTTGACAATCTATCTTATACAAAACAATTTAGTTGGAAGTTCTTAGTAACTGCCACTATCTTGAATTTTCCTGAAATATATGTGGGACATTAGAATGGAGGACACGTTTTTAACAACTTTACAAAATACGCAAATAAATGAAAAACTGTTAAAACTACACTGGTTACCATTCCGAACATCTATTAAACGTTTCTACATTTGATTGGATACGCTGAAATTGTTTTCGAAACTATTTTATAGCGGATGGGGCACGAATGCAGGTTCCCGCATTGCGGCAATCTTGACTGAGTTTTTTTAGGTGGTTTTCCGCAGCCACCAAGGCTAACGTCCGCCTCATTAACTATACATTTTACAAAAAAATAAACTTATCACAGATTTCAATCTTCTGCATGTATGTTGAAGGGTATACACCATAGGTTCCCCAACCTTTTTTGACGTACGCCCCCTTTTCGAAAAAAAAAATTACTCACCGCCCCCCGGTTTAAAAAAAAAACAAAAACAGTACCGACGTCTTTTATTGTTGTAATCAACGTTGTGTAATCCATAGCGCTTCAATTTAATTGGCTTGTTGCCGACTTCTTCAAACAGTGATTTGATGGCACCACTCTTAGGTGAATTGGGCTATATTAAATATTGAAAAACAAGGACAGATTTTTAAAATTACTTTATTAAAGAATATTGGTGCCTTGTACAAAATTTGATTAAAAACATATATTGAAAATTATGTAAAATTATCAGTGAGAAGGTCTGAGTTTCATGTAATGGTACTAATTTTTCTACATTTGGTGCTATATTTGTCAGCAGGGGTCAAATAGTCACGTTCCACTACTGAAAATCTGTTTCTTTTCTTTGTTAGTAAATTGCTTACTACACTAAATCCCCTTTCGGCTAAATATGACGACGGGAATGCAACAAAAAAAACTCACACAAAGCCGGTTATAAATCTGGATTTTGTCACTGTAGCCAAAATTATTGATATCAATTTTTTTAATTTCATATTTAATTCTTCATTTGTTGACAGTTCTATCAACTCTTCCTGCAGCGATAAATCTGTTTTTTGTAGATTCGAGGAAGGTTCTAATACCCAATCTGGAATAGTCATGTTAAGAATATCCTGAACTCTATTTTTAAAATCTTCTTTAAGTGCTTCCAAATGTTAACAAAATACTGAAATATCTTCATCATTTGTTTCCACAGAGGAAAGATTTGAAAACTCATAGAATTGTCTTCGACCCACATCCTGTTTGTACAAGGCAAGTTTTGACATGAACGCACAAATAACTGTCTTTGATCAAATTCAAATTATCTCCTTGCAGCTGTAGGTTTGTTTCATTAAATTTATGACATAGATCAGCTGAATGAGCTATATCATTCTTATATTTCAATAAATTTTCTCTTAATGAAACATCCTTGTTTTCGAAAAATGTTATAATGGAGTCAAAAACTTCATAAAATCTTGTTAGACAGGTACTCTTTGATAGCCAATGAACTTCTGTGTGCAATAAATAGCAAGCGATTGAAATTCTCATCATTTTCATCACAAAGTTTTTCAAATAATCTACTATTGAGAGCATTGCTTCTGATCTAGTTAACTGCGGGAATTACATACTGTAGTGAGCAGTGCAGGTGATCATTGGTAGGTGGCCTACATTTGGTACTGCCTGTTTCAAATATGAAATCAGCCCTCTGTATCGTCCAACGATTGCTGGAGCACCATCAGTAGCAATGGACACGATATTATTCAGATGAATACTTTTTTCTTCGAAATATTGTTACAAAACTTTAAATATAGATTTTCCTTAAGTATCAGTTTTTAATTTTTTTGCGAACAGTAATTCTTGGCAAATTTTTTCCACTAATGAAGCGAACGTACGCAAGAAGTAATGAATCATTGTTTGGTAAAGCTGATTCATCAAGCTGTATAGAAAATTCGTCAGTCTTCAAAAAATCTGTTAGAGAACTCTCCACGTCTTGGGACATTTCGTCGATTCGCCTCTGTACTGTGTTATTGCTAAGTGGGATTCTCTTAATAATATCAGACGCCGGCTTGCGCATTACAGTACGCAGAACTTCACTCTCAGATATTAGTATCAATACTTTCCCGATCATGTGCGGTTTCCCGATTTAGCAATAAGCAAGGAAATGTTGTAAGAGGCACGAATGCCATCTGCATCTTGTTTGGATGCCACTGAAAACATACCAGCAAAAGATGGACGTCTTGAATATTGTTCTTTGAGCATTTGAAGGTAAGATAAACTTTTATGTTTTCTGTCAGGGTGTATTTTGGTTATATGTTCTTCTAAACGTGATGGTTTCATAGCTTCATTTGAGAAATCAGGCACATTGGCAATGTCTAGTTTGAGGGTGCCTCAATAAAACCATATTTCAAGTATTCGACATTGTACTGTCTACATTTTTTCTTTGAATGTGGCATCTGTGAAAATAAAAGTAAATTTTGATATTACCAGCATCACGTTATTCCCTTAAATAGATTTTCTATTACAATTTAATTAAATAAATTGTAATTTGTGTTCATTATTTCATGAATATTTTGCGACGAACAAATAAACTGTAAAAATTAAAAATAAAATAAATAAATAAATAAATAATAATATATATTATTTTTAAAATTTATTTAAAATGAATAAATACAAATTTTAGAAGTATTTTTAAATTACGTTACCGCAAGGAAACTATGTACAAAATAATAGTAATGAAATAAGAATAATAAAAATTATTAAGCTTTGTCGAAAAAATTTAGAAATAAAAGTTGTTAATTATAACTCGTTTATTTAACTTTGGTAAATAACTTTTTCTTCAAATTTCTCAGTTAAAAAATCTTCTTAAAATAACTTAGATAACAGTGACATCATTATTTGCCATGTCCGGTTGGCAGATCTCTATCAAAAGTAGATAGAATTGAGATATTCAGGTCCGAAACTTGAATATGTAATTTCATAACAAGCTGTTCGACAGAATTTGCTCAAACTGATAAACAGGCAGGCATAAAGATGGACGGAAACAGTTAATTCGAGTTAACATACACTGGCGGGATAACTGACTGTCTTCAGAGGACGTCTATGCGTGAGCCAGCGACTGACAGGACCCCTCGCTCCCCACTAACACAGACCGTCTTCGATTCACGCATTTTCAGCTAAAATGGTAAAGATATTCAAAGTTATTTTATAAAAATATATCAGAGATTTTCATCTCGATTAAAATTAAAAGGCGCAGTGTAATGAATAAAAATTTAGAGAATGAGGCGTACCAATACATTTCTTAAGCCATATATCCGAATGCAGGGTTGAGGTTTTTCAAAACAATAATTCAGATTTTGCGTAATAAGTGGAAATGATCAAAAGAAACGGAATAGAAACGGTAGATCCATGTGACCCAACTTGATGGTACTTTGGGATTCGGTTGTTTATAAGAGGATGAAAAGAGAACAGAAAACAAAAAATAAAATATTGAAGAAAGAAAGGAATATAAATTAAATAATATCATATAACTATATAAATACTATTGATATAAATAAAATAATATACCCATAAATTTTTCTGTATCATTATCATTAGTATTTCAAGATACTGGAATATGATGTACTATGCTAGAGAATCGAAGTTTAACTGAATTTTGTAATGTGGTAAAAATGTCTCATCCAATTTTATAACCATCTGTTTGATGCCACTTAAATGTAACGTAAGAGGCATGTGACTGAAATTTTCCATTTTTTCGCGATAAAGTTTAACTATCTGCACACAGAGCTCATAACTGACCAATGCCCTTCGAACCGCCGTCAGGACTTTCGACTTGCTGAAATCCTAAGGGAGTTAGCCAGCGTGCTGTAATACTGACGGTTTCCATTCACACATCCGGAGGGACTGATCCCTGATGAGATACTGAGTGGCCTTGTCATTGTGTGTGTGTGGGCGACTAATGGCTGAGTGTGCCAGGGGCTAGGATTGACGGACAAAGTCTGTCCAGGACACTCGATAATCTACCTCTCCAGCATATGAGCGGATTTTGTCGACACATTAAAAAGAACTTTTTCCATCTTAAAATCCGGTGACCACACTATTTAATAATTTTCCATTGTAAAGTCATTTCCGGCACCCTGATTACTCCTGTTCCATTATATATAACGACTGTTGGTAAAATGTAAGTACAAACAAAATGTAAGTTCAGGAAAATACTTTCTTTCCTATTCCACACATTCAAGTCCCAGGTCGACAAACTTTGCACCTATAGTTGACACTCTTTCCATTACCCTAAATTACCATGAGGGCCAGAGAACAACAGTTGACCAACTGACATCGAGGAGAAAGTACACAGCAGAGGCCGGGACCAAGTGAAAGAAATTGCAGATCCAAATGCGGTCTCATGCGGAGAACACAGGCAACACGAGTTGTGAGATCTGGGGGTATTTTATGGTCAGAGAAGTAACTATACACAATTTCCTCCACATAAAATGAAAAATATATATTTTTTTTAATGTCACATAGTCTAAGGGCGTTTTCACGCAAACCGGAGCCGGCGCCGGCCTTTTCGCACCGAGTTCAATAAGTTCTTTTGCCTTGGAGGAAGAAATAGGCAATCATGAACTATTGAAGCAAGTGTTAGGAACAAAGATATAATGTACTAATACCAACTTTTAATCCCCACTGATCTTGCTTAATGGACATTTGGAATTACTTGGTGAAACGTTTATTGAATGTTTTTTGTTATTAATTAATCTTATGGGCACGTCCTTGCCTGTGTTGACTAGGGGGCGCTGGCTGGGCGTCAACGCCCCCCAAATTTACCTTTGTTCACAAACGCCCCCTACGAGCTCTCTAACGCCCACCGGGGGGCGGTACGGCCCACGTTGGGAACCACTGCGTTAAACTATAGGCACAGCGATGGAATGCACGGCAGCATGACAACAACTTAGATAAAAACCTGCCTGTTGGTTGTCTCTTTCAGAAGAAGGCATACTAAACCAGGCAGCTTTGGAGCTAGGTCAACCAGTTCCTTCAATCTTCAACGTACGAAAGAATACAATCCACTACCTTTATGACGTAGATGCAATGCACAAACATGTGGTGTCAGGTGAGTTATTATATTTTGAAAAATAGAAAAATATAGGCAATATCATAGATGAGAAGATATTATCGCGTTAATTCTCAAGGTTTCTTTATAACTTGAAGATCGAATCAAATATCGATATCATAATAATGTAGCTGCACGGTACCTTGTATATATTGTTATTTTAAATAGTAAGAAATTCTACTTGCAGAAACCGCTAGAAAGAAAACTAAAACAGGAGAATGTATTCTTAATTCAAACTCGAAATTTCCACTATTATTGTAGGTAGGAATTCTTTTAGAATAGATTTTAGAGTAAACATTCACCTGGTTACATTGTTAGTTTGTTAAAGTAGGAACATTCCTAATATTTTAAGCGAGATTTCTTGACCGGGAGTTGAGATATAAACCCCCTCTCCTGTGCTCATACCGCTGACGTTTTTATATCTGGCTCCAACTACTTTATTTCGAATACATCGTCTCCTCTTTGAAGCGCATCTTTGGACTCACGGCTACCAGATGCTCGCCTGCTTTATTCAGAGCTCGAGCTAGCAGCAGCCAGCAGGCTTGCCAACCGACCGCGACGAAAGTCATTAAAACGTCCGACGGCCGTGCCACTCGGAATCCGACGATTCTAAACAGTCTGGTGGGGCTCGTAAGGTGGCCAACCTGACGCAAGTGGTGTCGAATGTGGGGCGCGTGAAAGCGGTCGGCACTTTGCTGGGGAATACGATCTCGGCCTCCACTCCGGAGCTCAAAGGGGCGTGCGGAGCAGTCTAAATATAGGCGCCGTGTGATAAACGTCGCTTTCACGCGACTCGACCGCGGGCCTACAAATCAACCTCCACGTATTCAAACATCTTGTTTTTAACGGCCGCACTATATGTTTTGAGGAGCGACGGAGTGAAGGGTTATTTATAAACACACATCCTTCACGTTCTCGAGCGAACGACTTGGACGGATAATGTATGGCGTTTTAAAAGCCTCTTGTGAGTTTATTGTACGGAAGAACACTAAGGTATACACAGTAGTTCTCACCGTCGCAGGTTCGTCTGGCTGGTGTAAATATTTACGGGTACGTTCTAGGGAACGGTAATCCAGCTCACACCTTGCGCAACTTTTTTTCACGGGTTCATTTTTATCTTTACACCTTAGTGGTATAAATAGCAAATGCACAGAATAGTAGAAGATCAGTTGTATGATTCCAAAAGTAAGTAAGAAAAAAAGGAAATGTTTTAACTTTTTGCAAACCAGATACTATTAACAAACTAAAGTGGTGTTTGACAAAACGACAAAACCATCAAAGAAGTATATCGCAAGATTCACACTTACACATGAAATCACATATGGAATGAAGATAAACACAAATAAGTGTCAAACTATTAAGTACGCAGACAAAAAAACTGAAGGTTGGTTTTGGTTATAGGGGTCCGAAGTATTTTTTTGTTGAAGACTTGAAATGTAAATATCTTGAACTAAGCTGGACAGGACACATTGGACAGGTTGCAGTTGGAGATTTGGAAAACCTCAGTTAATTGAAGAGAGTGATGAGAGGATGTACCAGAGATTTGGGCGAATTGGGTTACAAAACTTCAGTCAGACCATTACTTGAATATGGTAGTGTAGAATGGGATCCACATTTTTGGTATCAAATACAGGAGTTGGAGAGCGTACAACAAAGGTCTGTTATATTTGCCTCTGCCAATTATTGCAGAACTGATATGATAAAAGATCCGGAATGGGATTCATTGGAAGGCAGAAGGAGGATGAAGATAGTACAGTGTACAAGACGTTGGCGATGAAGCGTGGAAAGATACTGATGGAAGAAATAGGGGAGGTGCATTTAAGGGAAAAGATGACCGTGACCTCAACTGGCACTTGATTTCAAGCATAAGAGGGTGGTATTGCGACATATGGTCAGTTTATGATGCACCATTTTTTATAAATTAAGAAATTATACTTGGATTAATTATGTTAAGGAAATAATTAATGATTTGTGTACATTTTTTTGTAAAATTTATAGTAACGAGTATTCCACAGACGATATATATATTGTATGTCATTGGAATAATATAAATGTCTTAGTAGTTAGTATCTTTGATTGTTTGGTTGTTAAAAAAAATGAGGAAAACATGATTGTTAACTAAAACTTAATGTGTGAATTTGATAATAATTATTATTGAATTGAACTTTAGTTATGATTAAAAAGAATTGCTACAAGGTATATTCACGTGGTGTATTAATTTAAAAGTAACGAGGAGGTTACAGTATGATTTTCTTTTATTGGTAAGGGAGACAAGGTCTGAAATAAATTGTCAGGGAAAGTGTTGAAAAAGTTACCAAAACTGCTGAAAATTTAAAATTAAAATTCGTAGAGAAAAAAAACTAAGCGGGTGAAGTAGACAGGAAAAACGTGTGTGTAGGTACATTGCTACCGCAGAATGCACTCTATCGCATTCAAATTGTACAGCAATTATAATCTTCAGTAGCCCATCATACGTCATACCTTTTTTCAAAATGCAACAAGAACAACTAATCATTATAGCCCTGTCTCTTACAATCTGCTTGGAAGTAGGATACCAGAAGAAAATGAAAAATTTATCTGCCTTCCTAGATATCTCGGCAGAATATGACACAGTTTGAAGAGAGAGGATTCTACTCAAACTGGTCAAGGCTGTTAGTTGCAACAAGGTAATAAATTTACTGGAAAACATGTTACCGTCTTTTCAAGGTGTACGCTGAGCGCAATAGGAGCAGATTTCACAAATTAAATTAAGGTCTACGACAAGGATCAGTTCTCTCCCTATAATCCTTAATTTAAATACTCATGGCTGCCAGACACTGTCTCTCGCAAATTCGTATAAGCTGATTATATCATCCTTATAGTGGAAAGAACTAACTTAGCAGAGGTAGAAGAAACACTGACTTAAGACCTTTCGAAGATGGCTCCTTCATCCTAATTCGCAGAAAACACAAATAACTAAATTCCATCTAAGCAACAAACAAGCCACGGGCCAATATAATGTTCAGAGGCCAGATACCGAAATATAACAGTAGCCAAAAACACAAAGGGTTACATCAGACAGGTCAGTCACAAATAGAAGGCACATTCAGAATACAGCTGCCAAGATTCAAAGTTTAAAATTCGAAACAACGTACTTAAAGTTCGTGTTGTATGGCTTCTTTGGGGAGAGATCGGTCCGGTCGCTTGGTGTGAGAGTTTTAAGTGCCAGCGCCTTTCGCCTGGTTTGGGCGCTACACGTGCCATTCAGTTCTTGACAGTATCCTCACAATCTACTGCTTAGATGGCGATATAGTCAGCAAATCACAGCAGCTCGGTATCGGATTTCTTTGATAAGTCCAGATAATCGTTACCTACATTTTCTGTTTATGTGCGATTCCGGTTTTACTACTAAAGCTGTAAATTATGTGAAAATAGTAATCCTAATATTTTAGTTTACCATTAACGAAACAATCTTATATTATATGCTCCTCTGCTTCCTTTAAAAAAAATCCTTTTATAAACATCAAATCAAACGGTTTTAAGATTCGGCAACTGTTATCGATCACTTTTCTTTTGTTCGCTATTAATAACATATGTATTCTTTAAAATATTAGCAACAATTTACTAATACTATCGTACTTCTTCATGGCCTGAGGCTTGTACTTTCAAATACTGCTATTCCAGCCCAGCAAAATCAACATTCACTCACTCTCCAGAAATTCGAACGTTAGTTTCTTTAACGATCTGTATGAAACAGAAAACCAGAGATTATCCTCCATTTTGTTCGACAATCCTTTGCCCTTTGAACTTAAATCGCATAATCAATACATATAAAGATGAATGTATGTTTGTTTATTCTTCATACAAATCCATAGTTTTCATCCGATCTCGATGAAACTTTGCACACGTATCCTTTGAAACTAGGAGAAAAATACTGTCTACATTTGGTTGAAAAATTATCTGTATAAATAATACATGTTGTCTTATAATTTCAAAAAATTACTGAAACGGCGATAGACAGACACGTTGGATATGGAGGTCTCTGTACTGTTTTTCCGTGTTGCGGTCAGGTAGCTCAGTGCTTACTAATGTTCGGGTCGTGGCCTCCGGTTCTAATCTCCGTGGAGGCTAAAATTTTTATAAATTGTTTTTGATCGTAAGAGTCACGCCTGGGCCGTCGGTTATTCGGATTGAATGTTAAACTGTAGATATCAAAAAGTTAGGGGTGCAATACGAGGCAAATCGTAGGTACTCTTGCAATGCTGTAGGTGTACTCTTTTTACGTTATATTGATCCCTCAGGGGTGATTCGCAGTCAGTGTGTGTGTGTGATCTGCAGTAATAAATAATACTATAAACGCGGAAGTAAATCTCTGTATTTTGTTACGTTTTGACAACTAAATTCCTCTACCGGTATTGACGGAATTTGACAAGAAAATCTGTAGGGTGGACACAGAACATTTTTTTTTCTGTATGATTAACAGTTGTAGTCAAGAAATTTTGAGATCTTATCGAATGGTGGCAGAGAAACGGATGTGTGTGTTACTCTATAATGTTGCGTCGGTTGCTCAAGCTGTGCTTCTCGCGCATTATGTTAGTTTATAATTTGTTAATAAATTTCATTTAGAGAAAAACGTATCATTTAGTATAGATGTCGATTACCTCTGTCCTATTACTTTGTGTCTGCTTAAATGTTTCAGGCACCAGTTTATTTTGCCTTCTTTTTTGACATGCCTTGCGGGCGTAAACTGGCCTAAGTTATAGCTCTAGCAGATCACGAGCAGCTAAAGTTATTAGAACCGAAGATCGGATACTCATGCTGAAGAAAGAAGAAAAGTCCAAGCTGCAATAAAGTTGCCTTAGTTAATACCCCCTCCCCTCCCCACAACCTTCACCTACTTTTTTCTGTTTTTAAATATGTTGGTAATTGATTCTCCTCAAGATACAGGTTTGACGGTAGAATAATACAGTGATGGCTTTCCTGTCATATTATGCCAACTCGGTGTTGTTTGGAACCAATCCTT
>JARYHS010010656.1:0-20891 GCA_031002005.1 Vandiemenella viatica | reverse complement strand
GTAATTGCTTTAAACCAGCTGATGCCTTCTCTTTCCCACAACGAACCGAGCTTGGCGGTGTAACGGTTAGCGTTCTCGCCTCGCATTCGGGAGGACGGCGGTTCGAATCCCCGTCCGGGCATCCAGATTTGGGTTTTCCATGGTTTCCCAAATCACTCCAGGTAAATGCCGGGATGCTTCCTTCAAAAGGCCATGGCCATTTTCCTTCCCATTCCTTGTCACTATCCCTGCCCCCATCCTTTCCCGTCTCTAAAGACCTCGCTGTTGAGAGACGTAAAGCAATTAAAAAAAAAAATCTTTCCCACAACGAACATTCCACGAATGTTTCTTTTCAGAAAATAAATGTTTGATTAAATGGGAGCATTCTAGAAGTGATTAGGCGTAAGACAACTACAATAAAATGCCATTGTTGAACCGAAAAAAAACTAACATTCGTATAACATTTTGATTGGCCACGTTTTTAAATTCGTCAAACACTTGTATACATTTTTTCTTGAGGTGATTTCCTGGCATTATGTGTATTTCATTCATGTTAATGGAACAAAACGGGCGGCCAACACGATTGTTTTTATAATTACGTAAGCAAGAGGGCTCATGCATATTACAAATATTCATAAATATACGTCAGGAGTTTCACTGCTTTCCACCCTTCACCCCATCTGAAACTAACTGAATGCGAAACGAAGGTAGAGGTTTTTATTTTAATTGGATCCGGCTGTGGCCGAGAAATAAAGGTTTCTCTCACGAAGGAAGAGAAGTTGTCAGATAAAAGTGCGTGAATTAAAAAAATGGGGTTTACAACAAGTGAACAAAATTCCTGCCAATGAATGTATATCAACCAGGGCATCTAAATCTGTTTTAACTGGTTCACGATTCGAAGTGAATGGCCTAAATCAACCAAAGACCTTAAGAGAGTAGTTAAAATGAATGTATCTGTTAGCGAATATAAATGATTTATATGCAACTTAGTGTGTGAACCGATTTTTACGGAACTTTCATTGAAGGATTGCTGATTTGGCACGGGGTAGCATCGGCTAGTTTTTATCCTGGAAATATTTTAGGTACTGTGCAAAAAAACATAGAAGCCATTAAATTTCTTGACAAATACGGACAAAGTCGTGTGCAGAATCTAGTTGAAATTATTGAATACGAAGTTCGGGTAGGCCCCGACATTTAAAATTAACCGAAAATAAAAAAATTCTGTCTTTATTTTAATCTTAAAATTATACTGGGAACTTCTGCAGTCATGTTAATTAGAAGTTAATAATCATAACGTCTTTTCAACGAATTATATTGAAAATACTTTCTCCTTAATTTTTTGGTAACACAAAAGTTGTCGGGTAGCACCGGATACAGTAATAAATGGTGGCCTAATCATTTTTTGGCCTCACATACATCACAATAATAATGGATATCTGCAGAATCTATATAAATACAATCTTCGTGGGCCCTGTCTTTGCTTCATATCAATGAATCTAGTCATCTTATAAAAATTCTCAACGTACGATGTATTCTGTCTGTTTTACTTGATTTGCGTCGGATAGCGTCGGAATACCTTTCTTTTTCTTCGTATTCAACGCAATTCTCTGGAGAACTATAACATTTTATCGGAATAAAATGTATCCCATATCTTTAATAATTGCAGAAGTTATCTGTGTGTAAGTTTGTTCAAGTCCGTTAAATAGTTTTTTTATATGTTGCGTGCACAATCTAAAATTACAAAATTTACTCCTTTTACGTGTTGCGTATACAGACCATACGTAGTTTCGCTGAAATTTCCTCTTTGGTTTTTACACGATGCACATTCAGTCAGAGAAATATTCCGATATTTACTGTTGTGTCCTTTAATCAGTTATACAGTTAACTGAGTGAAAAAAAAGGCGTCCCTACCTTTCTGATATTGTTAGACATTTATAAACGTTTCTCGGGAAACAAACCTACTAATATTATTATTGATGCACAATATTTCGGCGACATAAAGTTCAGTCGCCATCTTCAGGTGCAGTTGTAACTCTTGAAGTCTGCCTTGAGCACGTTGTTTGAAAACTGGCATGGCAACGACAGACGTTGTTATGTTGCCTAGCAGCATCTCAGACGTTGCCATGCCAGTTTACAAACGACGCGCTCAAGGCAGACTTCAAGGGTTACAACTGCACCTGAAGATGACGACGGAGGTTTATGTCGCCGAAATTATGTGCATCAATAATAATAATATTACTCTGTTTGTTTCCTGAGAAACTTTTATAAATAAACAACGCCGAGAAAAATTGCATTCATTTATTTTTAGACATGTTGTCTGTAGATAATCACTTCAAGCTTTATAGTTTCGTCAGTTTTCTTCAGGAATGTCTTCTCTGGAGCTACTTGGTCTCTTCACGGTAGATCAAAAAGTGATAGTGGTCTTCGGTGGTAGTCGAAGTACGTACCGTACGTGCCGAGCGGCGCTATCCTGTGGGGCTGTCCTGTAGACAGATGTGGCCAGCTGTGTCACCCAATTTCGGAGAAGAAGTATGCGTGGAAGCCTCCTGTTGGGAAACGTTTTGTTGCTTGAGAGCCCTTCGAAGGACTCTGTTCTGCATAGTTTGTAGCCTGGCAGTGCTCATATTGGCCACATACCTCGACAATGAGCACCTGTACTCCAAGTATAGGTTGTAGTAATCTACAGTAAATACTCACTCCTATGCTTGCAGCAAATGAACTTCAGTACAGGGTATAGGTAAACAAATGCCAGTTCCAACGGGTCACACACAAACTGCCTGGGAGAGAAACAAAGCTAGGTGGGTGCGGGATATCGCTCTGGTCTGGTGTTCAGAGGACGTAGCTTCGAATCCCCGTCTGTCCATCCAGATTTCGCTTTCTCATGGTTTCCAAAATAACTCCAGTCGAGCTGTGGAATGGTACCTTGAAACGATCCCTCTATCATCTCCCTGCTCTAACGACCTCGGGGTACGTAAAGCCCGAAAAAAAATAGCCTTTTGTAGAGCTGTTCACTAATCTACCGTCTCGTTCTGTGACTCTGTCTCTTTGTCATATACATCACGCAAAATGTAATGAGCGGATCTTAACGAAACTTCATACAATATTAGCATAAGCCACAGAATAAGTCGTGGGACAGCTTTCTGTCTGGTAACTTACATAGTTCCAGGACAAAATCGTAAATTTATAAGTTTTTAGTTCTCTCGCAGACATTTTATGTATATTCTACTATAAATTATCCTTAGAGCTAATTTGTTACAATTTAAAATTTAGAAATATTAGACGAAATTTGTATGTTCTTGTGGCACTTTCTAGTTATTTTCCTGCTTTCTGGATGTTTAAAATGTATAATTGTTCGGCAATATAACTTGATACAACTAAACAATAATTTCACAACATGCTACGAGTTCAGTGTCTCTCTGGCATCTTTCGTCAAACCAGAAAATTTCCACGATATCCCATTCCCTTTTGTCACACTGCCGCCATTCGTATAATTTAATATTATTCGGCATATATAAACTCGTACTTTCTTAACTCTTCAATTCCGCCTCATATTTTGATTATTTTAGCCATTTTGCGCGTGCTAATTGGATTGGTAAGGGATTACTTCATTTTCAGTTTAACAATATGGTTTTTAAGTGAATTACCGTGTATTCTTCGTGAGATGAATCTGTTAAAAGAGTGAATGAGTTGAAAACTGAATTTTACCTGCCAATTCCATTCAAGCTTTTTTTGCTATCTGTCCGTAGTGGTGCTCAAATGTATCATCTGATATACACTTCCAGACTGAATTACATGTCAATGATCTGATCTAATTACAAACGAGTCCCAACATTAACAACTGGATGTTGTGGGCCATTTCCTGAATTGCGATATATTCAATTTGTATGAATAACTAATATCACGCACAATGCAATTTAATTTGTTTATTTTCTTATTTGTTTTTCCCGAGCGCGTTTCACTTCATTATCTGAAGCATCTTCGGCGGTTCTATCTGTTGATTGTGTATACACGTAATAAATTTGTTTAATTTTTCAATTTACACAAAACAAACTAATTTCAAATAGAACCGCTGAAGATGCTTCACTTAATGTAGTGGAACGCGTTCCGGAAAAATAAATAAGAAAATAAACAAATTAAATTGCATTGGCGTGATATTAATTGTTTATACAAATTTGTCCTAACATTATTGCAATATTTTCCCAGTCCTGTTAGTACCTCAGAAATAAAAACCACTACCTTTTAGTTGTTTTTGTGAAGATTTACCAGCTTATACACATTAAAACAGCAATAAATTCAAACGACATTTTGAAATGCATGAAAAAACGTATTAATATAGTGAAACTGTCACAAAACCAAAATACATGTTTACAAATAAATGTGTAAAGAAATAATGATAATGAGAAAAAATTAAAATTCAGCTACATCGTGTATTGGTCTCGACTAAGGTTTCTATCTTCGACTGACGCAAATTAAACGTAAGAATTAAGTAGGCCTACCAGTGATCAACAGGAGGGAAAAAAAGAAAAAGATTACAGCGAGCAGATAAATTCATCACAGGACAGACTGTTAATATTGATAGCTAATCTGGCTCCCAAATCGATGTGGGAGCCGGGATTAGCATAATTTATTTTGCAGAGCGATAACATTACTTCTGCATCATGAGTCCGCTGCAGGCCAAGTGAATCATTCATTTAGCCGTAATTGGGTTTACACGCATAGCTATAACAAGCAGGAAATAATGCACGAGCCTAAAAGTGGGCACACAGTGAATATGGTACTGGTGTGATCAAAGTAAGCCGCATGTGTATTCAGAGATAAAACTCACGCTTCAAACACAGGGTCATTTTAGCCACTAGCTGCCTATTATACCGCGTTCATATGCAAAAAATACAGACGAATTAAGACTTTGTGGAAAATCTCCATTGTTAAGATTTCTTGCATCCACTTGAAACATTACCTGTATTATAGTTTTTAGGGAGAACATTACTAAGTTGTTGACCAACCAAACATTTACATTGTTTTCAACTTTTTTTCAATGAGAATCTTCCATAAACTTCTTTCTTCGCTCACCATTCCTAGAACATATTAATTCAGCAGATTACCTGTTTTTTTTTTTCATTTTCAAACCCGTCACTCCTTTTTGTGCTACTTCGATAGAACATCCAGATTCATAAATACAGTTGGAGATAGTTCTTCCTATTCGGACTGCATGAGACTAAAGATTTTATTTTTTATATGAAGTTAGATGTTTTATACTTATATACAAGGGTGAGTCAAATGAAAACCTTAATTTTTTTAAAAAATATTATTTATTGTGCAGAAGTGATACAAAGCTGTATCACTTTTCAACATATTCTCCCCCACGCTCAATGCAAGTCCTCCAGCGCTTACAAAGTGCATAAATTCCTTTAGAAAAAAAATCTTTTGGTAGTCCGCGCAACCACTCATGTACCGCGTGGCGTACCTCTTCATCAGAACGGAACTTCTTTCCTCCCATTGCTTCTTTGAGTGGTCCAAACATATGGAAATCACTTGAGGCAAGGTCTGGTGAGTATGGTGGATGAGGAAGACACTCAAAATGCAGGTCTCTGATTGTTGCAACTGTAACGATTCTTGCAAGGAAGCTATCACCTTCTCGTTCAAAGCGCCGAAGAAGTTCTTCACAAGCATCAACACGTCGTTCTCTCATTTCAGGAGTCAGCTGCCGGGGCACCCATCTTGCAGACACTTTGTGAAACTGGAGCACATCATGAACAATGTGGAGTGCTGAACCATGACTAATCTTTAAAAATGCTTCAATGTCATTCAGTGTCACTCGGCGGTTTCCCATCACTATGGCTTCAACTGCTGCAATGTTCTGTGGAGTCACAACTCGTTGTGCCTGACCTGGACGAGGAGCATCTTCCACTGAAGTTACACCATTTCCGAAGTTCCTACTCCATTCGTAGACTTGCTGCTGTGACAAACATGTATCACCGTACTAAACCTTCATTCTTAGATGAATTTCAATAGGTTTCACACCTTCACTACTCAAAAACCGAATAACAGAACGCTGTTCTTCCCTGGTGCAAGTCTCAAGTGTGGCAGCCATCTTTATACTGATACTGCGACGGTATTTGTGACTCTGCACTATGCTGCCACCTACAGGCCATTCTGCACGCTGCTTGTAGCACGCTTACCAACTTACAGGATAACGGCGCGAAATTTCGATTTTTTATTACAAATTTAAGGTTTTCATTTGACTCACCCTCGTAATAATTATTTCTGTTACATACAATTCACGATTTTGAAATAACCCTTCACACATAAGACAGACATGTTACGAAATTTGTATAAATATTTGGCTAGTATATTCCAATAGACACTTAAATTTTTTAAATTTTTTTTGCGTTGCTTTACACCTTGTCGAAGTAATTATAGGCGGGTAAGGCCTAAAGCCTATGGGGCAAAATACGGGAAGCAATTCAGTTATGGTCTTTTGAACGAAGCATCCCGACATTCGCCTAGAATGACTTGTTGAAACCATGGAAAACTCAAATCTGGATAGCTGGACGGAGATTCGAACCCGCGTCCTCCCAAATGCGGCGTCAGAGCGTTATCTCTCTGCCACCGCACTCGGTAATTTCCTTAAATTATATTCTGGGAAAATTTTGTTCCCAATGAGAAAATCAAACCTTATCCTAACGTTTCAGCATCAAGAAGAAGGAATTTCCAAGAATTGTAGTATTACCTATTTACACTTCAATTTTTCAACTTACAGGCACCGAGCGTGGAGGTTGAGCAGTAACGCTCTGGTCTCGTATTCTGGAGGACGCAGGTTCGAATCCCCTTCCGGGCATCAAATTTAGGTTTTCCATGGTTTCCCCTTTTCACTCCAGACGAATACCGAGAAACTTCTTTCTAAAGACCATGGCCAAATTCCTTCAAGATCCTTGTCCCCAGTCCACTAATGGCCTATTGTAATATTCAATCATCTAAAAAAACAAAATTGAGAAAGACTTACCTCACCAATTATGCCAACATACTATGATCATATTCAGTGCGTGCATGATGCAATAACTGTAGTTCCAGTTGATTTGGAAAGTCATTTTTTATTATTACTATCACTTTCGGTCGCAGCCATGTTTCTAGGGTATCTGCTAACGTTTCAAGCGTTCAGATGTTTTGAAGGTAATGCGGAGAACATAGTTTTCTGATTAAGTGGTAGCAGGCAGAAATACATACGCGAGGATGTCTCGCAACTAAACAATTCAGTCTCATCAGAAGAATTTATACACCCCTGGAAAACATATAGCCACCACTAACATACACAATCCTTTGTTGACAAGTTTAACGATTTAACAATATTTGAACATCAACGAGCATCGGCGCGTACTATCTGGAAACGTGGCTCAATGGACCGAGGATCTTTCTTCCAGATATCTCGCATCCTAAGCATGTGTTCACGAGCCCAAGTGAATCTCTAACGCTGATGCTGTGAGTAAGGGGGCATCCATAAATTACGTGAGGTGTTTATCCGGACCCCCCTCCCCCTCCCTTTTCTGGTGAGACTTCGTGAGATCTGGTCCGATCCTCCCCCCCCCTCCCCCCTCTGGTGAGATCTGGTCCGGAGACCCCCTCCCGTAGAAGTCGTCCTCGCAACTTTTTGAGGCCTTTCTTTTTAAGGTCTCGCCCTTCCAAAGCCGGTTACAAACCCACTTTTCGACGAAATAATAATAAAAAGCTATACAGTACAACAAAAAATTTCCAAAACGTCACGTGAGATTTCCGTAGACCCTCCCCTCCCCCCCTGGTGAGATTTGGTGAGATTTCGCCAGCCCCCCCACCAAGCGGGGCGGTGTAACGGTTAGCGTTCTCGCCTCGCATTCGGGAGGACGGCGGTTCGAATCCCCGTCCGGGCATCCAGATTTGGGTTTTCCATGGTTTCCCCAAATCACTCCAGGCAAATGCTGGGATGCTTCCATCATAAGGCCATGGCCGAATTCCTTCCTATTCCTTGCCCCCATCCTTGCCCCCCATCCTTTCCCGTCTCTAAAGACCTCGATGTTAAAAAGAGACGTAAAGCAGTTACAGCCCCCCCCCTTCCCCAATTTCACCTCCCGTAATTTTTTGACGCCTCCTAAAGGTATCCGGGCATGTGTTCAAATAAATTCCATATATTTAACATTACTGACGTAATGCAAGGTACTAGAAATATTTTTAATGTAGAAAAAATGTGTCCCAGTTATTTTCTTCATGGAGCTAAATAAACGAAAAAAAGTGTAAAAGAAAAATTTTATATACCCACCATAAACGTTCTCTATTATCTTGACACAATTGTTCATTGTTCCTCTTTTTCTGCTTATTAAAATTTTGAGTAGTGTAAGGGTTGTGGGTGATTAGATTAAACTCTTCAAAACTAATATCAGTCCGTTCTTCCCGTGATTGAGGATGTTGGGTAAGCGGTAACATTCGGGCCTGCCATTCGGTAGGACACGGGCTTAAATCCCTAATTCGGTTTCCATGGTTTCCGGAAATCACCCAGCCGAATGTCGGCTTGGTCCCACGTTATCTCCCGCCTCTAATAATCCTGACGTTGACGAAGCGTAAAGAAACGAAGAGAAAAATCCGTCACGTGGTACCCCTTGTTTGAAATAAGAAGTATCTGGTCACTGAACGATTATAGGTATAAGGAGTCACCCACTACTGCATGGAGGTGTGGAGAGTGGTACAATTCATCGCTTGGTCCTTGACATTGCAAACGAAATGTATAGTTGAATAGGTTTAATTCCACATCGCAATACAGCTACAAATCTATGAGCATTTTCCGCCAATGCCATTGCCAGTACAGGGATCATATCACTAAACTTTTGTGTTTTATTTCCAACCCCTTAGCAGGGGGAATAATTTCGTAAAAGCCTCAGGACTACAGTATTTGCATACAGCGAAAACACTCAATTCCATATATTGATTCAATATTTCAACATAGTGGGACGTATCTATCACTAAGCTGTGCAAAATATTTTACAATCGTAAATTTCTCGTGACATGCAAATACCGAACTTCTTCGGCTTTTTCGAAATGTAGAAAAGCTCAACGGTTTCCTATTTTAAAGCACATGCGAAGATACCCTTCATTAATAGACTTTTCAACCTTCCTTCATGATATTTTTTGCCTCGTCGAAACCGAAATGATTAGAGCAAAGTATGAAAAACGAGGAACGGAAAATAATTCTGTCATGACCTTTTAAAGGAACTATCCCTGCATTCGCCTGGAGTGATTTCGGAGAACCATGGAAATCTTGACTGCTGGACGGGGTTTTAAACCCACGTCTTCCTACTACCACTGACCCACCTGGCTCGGTTTCATGGTTTTGTAATTATCTAATTAAAACATTTTTTTTTCATTTTTGTCATTATTTGAAATTATTTACGTCATTGTGTACAGTTTCAAATGAACGTGTTTTGGAAATGATGGGAGACGAAAGAAGCTTGTGGCATAGCGTCACAGAAAGAATGTACAGGATTGGTGGGCCACTTTTGAAGTAAGCCACGTTGGATTTGTTAAATTGTATGTGGGAATTGTTCATAAGGAGAAATTGTAGAGGAGGACAAAGACATATGGAGCAGAATATTAAGATGTAGTTCGCATTAAACATAGCTGGATTGAATTAAAATAGTCAAGAGACGATTAAAAGAAAGATGTTTTACGGATGCAATACTCATGTTGAGAACCAGAGTGATATAAAACAGAATGATTTTAACACTACTGCATTAATTTTGTGATTTAAATAACTCGATGTTCTGGAAACATATCATACTTTAAATTGCTGATTATTTGATCTAATATTTATAAGATATCAATTGAATTTTCATTTTGAACACTGGGAGTTTTGTTTTCGTAGACATCCTTCAGAAAATTTAAACGTAGTGAAATATCTTAAACAGTATTGTGTATTTGTATCGTCCTTAGATACGTAATTCGTTGAACAATGATCAATTGATCGACCGCATGCTTCAGAAATCTTCAAGCTTATTGTATTATTTGATACTTTGTAATTTTAGATAAACTTAGTATGTGCTTTTAATAAGTAATTTGGTATTAATTATTTATGAATTCAACTTATAAGTAGAACAATTAAATTACTTAAGTGCCACAAGTATGAGGTTGATATTAATTTTGATACTTACCTCCAAATACTGATTTTTTCTGGTCAAAATTCTCTGGACCTTTTTTTTTCTATTTTATTCTTGGTTTTCTGAAGTTTTGCTGAGCAGTTATAGGTAAAGGATTTTTGTACACAAAAAATATTTTCATAACTGTTAATGGCATCTATTTCTCCAAACAAAATGATATCAGGTGAGTAAACGTATATCACATATTATAAAATTATAATTTAATGAATTTTATTTACAATAGACTTTAAACAAACAAAGATAATCTCTTCATTATATATTTAATCTTTACCAGATAAGTCATAATACATTTTACTTTGTTACCCTTGGATGATACTCCTCATTGTTTATTTTTAAGGTCCAAAGAGTAAAGAAATTTCATTCTTCAGAACATTGAGTCAAATGTTAAATATAAAATACGACACCAAAGTATCGTGGAAAATCAGTCAGTTGAAACTCTATCCACACTTCACCATTAGTACCGTGCATCAACTTCAGTTTTACACTTTCACGTATAATTTGTCAACCAAGCTGTTTGGTTGATTTTATTTCATGAAACTTGAGTGATTACACATGTCGATTTACATATCAGTTTTAATAATGCCTTATGCTTGATTCTGTTGTGGATAAAAAGGTTACAGACACAGTAAGGGAAAACACACGGAGTGTCAGTAATGAAGAAGACATCAATGAAGAATAGTTCATTTCTTTCCAATCATCTGATGTAAAAGGAAAAAATAGAGAATTCCTTTGCTTTAAAACACTTTCCATTTATTGTCTTAATGGTAGCCACTGAGACAATATAGTTTTTGTTTATACTCAGATCGTTTGGTAACAACAAGAATTTTAGGTCAGTAATAGGATTCTAGTCGTATCGTCAAGTAGTATTACGTCATTCATGTATTAGCATTTAAAACTAGAAATTTGAAAAATTGCGAACAATCATCTGCCATAATGCTGCTATTCAAATGGGTGGGTTGGCGTCTGAATTAGAAGCCAAATAGTCATATCTGCATTCATTTTATACTGACGAAAAATACTAAAGTTGTCATGTATCTTTCCCGTAGTCTAATAATGATACTCGGTATAAAATTCTTAAACAAATTTAACTACCAACGATCTTTGGAATTTTATGTTATAGCTGAATGTTGTTATCATAGTTTGTATATCAAAAATGAAACTCAGCTAATTTTATTCCAACACTAACTGATTCAACATCATCGTTTCAGCCTAATTAATTTAATCGATAAAATGTTCAGCTAAATTAAAAACATGTGGATACACTTTACAAAACGGAGGTCGAGGTATTTTTACTGATGTTTAACTTCTGGAATCGCTGTCCCCATATCCTGGAAGCATGTTATCAAAAGAACAAAAGTACCCTCAGAAAACTTAATGGGCGAAGAATGGAGCCAACAACCCTGCTATTTTGAAACAAAATGAAGAAATCTTCCTCGCTTGTGCCAAAAATATGCGACAAGTTGATGGATAAAAAATATTTTTCTTAATTTATAAATTTAGATGTGTAGCCTAATTACTAAACTTTCAAAAATATAATTTATTTTAATATTCCAATTCAGATTAAACTATGGTGATATTTCAGGCTTTGAACATAAAAAAATTAATCATAATTAATCACTTTGTTTTAGTGATCAACGAAAATACTCTTCTCTCTGTTTTAGTTTGTCAATAGACGCTCATGTTGTTGCTAGAAACGCAGTGCTAGTTCATATTTTCTCCGCTTTTCAATAGATTCTACTTTTCTGTAATTTTATTTATGAAGTGATCAGAATTTCCTTTTCTTATTGCAGGCTCAACGATTTTCCTCATAAACCGGGCAGAAGTTGAAAAGGTAAGGACAGAAAAAATTTTGTTCACCTTCATACAGTGCCAGATTAAACGAAACTTTAGGAACAGGGTGTAAGATGGCATTTGGTAGCAATCAATTACATGCTTAGAGTTAGTACATTTTGAGATTGACTTCCCTACTTGAATTCCTAAAAACGAAACTGTGCATTCAAATACTTCTCGTGTCTTTGCTCTTCCAGATAAATAAATCAATGCCTCATAAAAATTTTGCCAAATTCTAGTTATTTCGGAGAAATTATTGAAGCAGTTATCCAGATGTTCTATTTTGAAGTGACAACTTAAGTCAATCATGGAATTACGGTATTTTCGAACCAATAACTGTTTTAATATTTAATAATTCACATGGTATGTGTGCAAATAGTATATCGGAGCGTTACACAAAAAACTGTAAAAAATAAAACATTTAACGAATGAACGCAGTAATAAAAAATGCTATCAGGAATCGGCCTGAAATGATCTTACTTGACCAAACCTTCGAGTTTCCAATACAAACAGACGTAATCTTTGGAAACTGTGATTAAACATCTTAACTCTAGCTAAATTAGTCTCGAAATATAACTGAAAGCAATTAATTTTTATGTCAGTTGGTGAATTTTCGATAGTATTTTTCTTGAAAAAAAATTAAAAAAAAAATTAGAAAAGAACACTCGAATGACGTGTTCTAAAATATTGGTAAGAATTGTCCGTTTCGGACGACCATTTTCAAACCTTTTTTTATATTCGGGATTTTCCCCAAAATTATAATTTTTCCGTATAATTTCCGGAACTATAAAGTATATCTCAAATAGATTCATTGGAAAGCATCAGAGAAGGAGATATTACGAGACATGGGACAGTGAATATAGGAGTAATGACTCAAGATTGATGAAGCTGTGTATTTTATTAATAATAAGTGCCATTGATTGTATTTTCTTCTTAACATTCGCTGAAAATTTCGCTGCAGTCGTATTTTAACTTTGTAAGCTGTAAGCCTGAAGTGAGTGCCAACTAAAAACCTAAGCCCCATGAAAAGGGATAACGAAATTTAATTTTATACTCTTAAATGAAAGAATTAAAAATAAGTCACTTTTTCTGGAATTTGTTTTATAAGAATCTGGAAATAGAAATATTTCTTTTTAGTTTCCAAATAGACTTAGTACCAGAGCACTGCAAAAATTTCCATTTATGAACATAAGGTGATAACCATATCCATAATCAACTGACGAAATGAAACAGTAATTAAAATTTGTTACATAAATCATGTCAGCTGTTACTTAGTATGTCTTAAAATGAATGAAGCGCAACTTTCCGGTGGCAAATGCCTCGTCAGAAACAACATGCATAAGTATCATATAAAATTTGCTTTTGTATTGAAGACGTTTCTCATTATTGGAAGTCGGAGGGATAAAATTAATTCTACAGAACAGAAGGGATGTATTCCTACATTAAGATTCATCTCAACTTTTCTCTGGAGCTATTGCTGGAATTATTATAAAAGCGAAATTTTGCCCACCAGCTGAACTGGGAGTCAAACCCACATCCTCTCTCACACCACAAATGCCGGATCCATGCTTCCGATGTAGTTAGATTTGAACTCAAGTACCGCCGTTTAGTTATCCTTTCCGCAACTGCATAATCAAGTACTACATATTCTTTGCTATATGTGACAACCGATTTACCCCTGGTTTTAGCGGGTAAATATAGTTATGATGGTTCATTAATGTAGTGATCTTGCTTGATGTCAACCAAATACTGTGAGGTCAAATGATGAGGAGCTCAAGAAGGCCTATCAAAGGAATAAATTTATAAATTAATTTCAACAAATCTTAGGCTCAACTGTATTCATTTGCATTCAGACTGTCAACGATCAAAGTAACATAAAGTAGCCTTAATATTTGCGCCAGGAACAGGAGAAATAGACATCTCTTGGTGAATGCGGTGCCAAAAAGGACATTCATAACTGAATCACTGAGATTATTTTCAATAAGATACACAATTACTTGTTTTTAATTGCAACACAATGCCAATGAATAATCTTCTTATAAATAATCCTTACATTTGTAAACAATTCTCCTCTGAATGTATGTCAATGATTATATTTCACTGTGCTGCCCCTCAAATGATGTTTCGTCAAATGGAAATTCTCTATCGTCTGTGAAGCTGGATCATTTAATTCTAGTTCCTTCTTTTTTTGTATCGGATTTAATATCATATGATCCACTGCACACTAAATGAGTTTCGATAGCTTCTACATGGATCCTGAACATGTCCTTCGTATTTGTTCAACTTCAGTTTCACGAAGTTAAAATCCACTTTCACTTCGTACATGATATCATGCTTTCATCTGGGCTATTGCGTTTTTGATAGTTTCGTCACAGGAAGAGTATTACAGACCTAAGATATTCTTTTCGTACATCACAGACTATACAATGGCAGTTTCCTGGATGGAAGAATGGCGTTTAACTGTCCGGTGTAGCTGTTTGTTTATATTTCCGAGTTTTTGAGCTCTAATTTGTGGGCTTCCACGGTCGCCAGAGACTAGTACTTTGCGATCGTGCTGAGCTTACAGCGCTGCGGAGCGAGGCACAGCTAATCGATAAAGCCTCACCCACTCTCGCCAGCCTCCGCCCAGACTCGCTGCTATTCCGACCAATAGGCGACCAGGGTCACATCCCAAACACTTGTTCGTACACCCATGCAGACACAACTGTAACTTATGCGTCTGTATAATGTTTACCTCTAAGATTCTTCTGCGCACAGTGTTTTATGGTGAACATCAACACTCATGACTGAAATCCTGAAGAACATTGGTTCGAATCTTGGTCCTGTTATCAAGATACCGGTATCCCTCCACAGGAGAATTTAATTTCTTTTGAGATGGAACACACACTCCTGACGCAATATCCATGCACCTCTGCATTCCCATATCATGATTTTTCGCTACCCCCCTTCCCCCTATCCTTTACGAATACCAACTTCAAACTGCTACAGTGTGTTTGGTATACCGTTCATTATTACTCTTGGTAATTTATTCCATTCTCTTGCTCCCTTACTTACAAAATAAAAGTTTCCTTAGCAGGGTTGAAAAAAACTTGTGATGTAGCATGTGCCCAGTTGATTCTGCTAAAGAAAGCTGACACCTCTCCCATGACTACTACCTAACAGCAAAAACTTTTTCTTCATTCTTCTTTCTCCCCTCCTCCTTACCGATCTGCTACACCTTGTCTACTACTGGGAGAATGAGCGCTTTATTCAGACCATGATCCATATCTTTAAAACTCCTTCCATTTGACTGGGAGATTCACAGTGAAATAAGTTAAAATGAAAAAACACATAAATGATTAATATTTGCCATTTCTACATAATTTTATTGAACAACCCTTTCGATAATAATTTGGTCCGGACGCGGCGTCCCTTGTTTACAAATTAACGCTTTCTGATTCCTTGTACCTGAAATCAAGTGCTAATTTATCTTCATGATCATCTCTTCCAATTCATATACTGTTCCTAATTCTCCGTCAAATATTCAGCTAGATGTCTTTGCCTTTACATTACCTGCAGGTCCTTCATTAGCCTCCTATTTTGCTATTGATAATCAAAATATCACTTTTATCACATCAGTTACTGAGTTTATTCTACGGTAATTTTGGCAAACAAATTTAGGTATTCTCAGCTGCACAACTTAAACTTCTGTATTTGATATCCATAATAGGGGTCGCATACTACCCAATCATACATAATAAAGCAAGATTCAAATTAAAACATTATTCCAGTTTCCTCACCTCCTAGCACATCTCTCTATCACCTCCTCTAACATATGAAGGATTTCGATACTTTTCTCTACCATCTTCCTAATGTATTATTTTCAAATGATTTTACTGTCAAATTATATGCCAAGATCTTTAATTGCTATTTTTCATTTATTACGACGTGTATTAACGCTGATTTATTTTTTACAACAAGCTGTTGTAAGAGGTTGATAATAAAAAATTATTTACGCATAAATAACAGAATTTCTCCTAATGTTGGTTATTAAGTGGTAAAAAATCTTGTATTCTTGCATTCTGTGCAAGATGATTTATATTAAAAAAGTTCATATTACTTCTTCTTTGTAGTGCTGTTATGTGTTATATAGAAGAATATATGTAAATTATGTTAACTCACGAAGTTCCTAGTTCTAAAGAGCCATTCAGAGCAAATTTTCAGAAAAAAAATCTTTCGAAACATTGCTAAAGCGTAGATCATAACATCACTTATTTTAGGTGCTGCAGCACTTATCAAACTGGAAATGATGGAAAAAGAAACAGCAGGAAAAGGATTTGAAAAGAAAGACGAGGTCCACACAAAATTCTAATATGAAACATCTAACTGACCAACCTGTGGCATTACTAATTCAATACAGCTATTTCAGCATTAAAACTATTGAGGGAAATAATGATATAATTTTCGAATTGTGAATTCAGTTTAATATGTTGTTGTATTTCTTATAAACCAGAGACGTAACATCCTCTAAATTGTCAGTTAAAAGTGGGAATCAAACATCTAACAGATTAAGAAAACTGTAAATGATAAAATCAATAGTTTTATAGATAGTATCTTTCCTCTGTTTGTCATTGTATCCGATAGAGCAGTGACTGTTAATCAAGAGTTAAAATCAAGCTTTAACTTGGAATTACACAACAGATGAATCCTATAACTTCTGTTTTATATTGGTTCTTTGTTTCCATATCTGCTATCAGCACAAGGGAAAAAAACAGCAAAATTAACGACCGCTGTGACAACATTTGACTTGTTTAAATATGAACTTTTCTAATTCAATTTCCCAAAGCCAATTCAGAAGAATGCTGGAAAGGTTCAGTAATAGATGTAACCATCAATGTTCTCAATATCAATAGTATTGTGAATCCTACATTTATTTTTATTAATGAGTTGCAAAACCATAACTAACAATAAAAGAGGTTTAATTGATTATTAATTCTCTTTTAAGTCTGCCAATGAGAATATGAAACTGAACTGGAGAAAAATATAAACTAAATCGAAATCATTTTTAAGGAAACCTGCAGGGAACGATTTCGTATCTTATTATTCACCATTCAGATTTCTCCTAGTTTCATGTACCCAGGCCTTTATTTCACTGAAAGAGGACATGTCTTTCAAATTAGATTATAATTGGGATTACATGTAAATTGCCCGCATAACAGTCCACCATTTGGTTCTTTGTACTCTCTGATCAACACGTCTTCGTGGACGCAGCAAAGTAATTTGTAGTGACGTGTTCAATACATCTGTACCAGTCAGAAATTTTATCGAACAAGTGTTAAACTAAATCGGCTTTAGAATACAATAACACAGAGTGAAGTAATTCCACGTTCAATTAGTTGCTTTCATTTTATAAGCCGTAGTTAACCATATATTCAAGACCCGTGAAGTAAAATTGGACTCAGTGACGTCTGTAGCAGGAGAAAAGTTACAATGTACCCCGAGGATAAAGTATCACCGGATTATCACTCCGTAAGTGGTTTTACGACTTAGTCTAAAATTCATTTGTAAAAGAAATTCAGTGCCACCAACAACTGGATCCTCCTTCAGGTTGAAATAACATTAAATTACCTCCGGGATGGACAATATTGCAGCTTGCTCATAAAAGCCAATATTGTGGTAGGTAAGTAAATACATTATTGCAGTTAAACATTGACATGCTACGTCCGTTCCCTTGGCAAAAGTACCAACAACATATGTCAGCAACAACCAGCGTATAATATTAGACAGGTCAAATGTGTTTGACACTCGACGTCTCCACTGGGTTGGTGGTTTCAGTTGCGATTGAAACGTACTGTTTAGAACCAAATCTACCAGAAAACAGCTCCCACTCGTTTGCTTCAGTGGCTGCATTATGCCAGATAACAGGTGAGATTTTTCTGGTGGCGGGTGACGTGATGGTGGTGCTTGATACCTCAAGGCTGCACCGTTTTTAGTGTGTGCGGTCGCACAGTGGTTGATCCTCTAGTAGTGGTCGACTACGCGGAGGCCCAGGAGAGCAGCAGCAGCAAGGGAAGCGCCGCCATGGCCGCAGGGGACAGTGCTGGGGGCAGCAGCCGCGCCAGCACAGCCAGCGCCAGCCGCAACCACAGGTGGCTCCACCAGCTGCCCGCCGGGACCGCAGAGTTCTTGCCCCGCTGCATGGCCGCCGGGTGCTCTCCTGCGGACACACACCACGAGATCACTGCAACGTGCTCAGGTCCTCGGGTCTTACATCGCTTGAAATGTCACACCAAGAATGAGAATTTTTATAGACAGCACAAAAATACTTGTATGGAAGGATTACTACACTTCGACAGTTCTCGATAAGAAGATTTAGGGCTGCTATCCTTGCAAGTAATGAAACACATAACGTTTAGTGTGTCATCTCTACATAGCTAACTAACTGACTAACTGTCTAAATAACTAACTGACTAACTCTCTAAATAAGTAACTGACTAACTGTCTAAATAACTAACTGTCTAAATAACTAACTGACTAACTGTCTAAATAACTAACTGACTAACTGTCTAAATAACTAACTGACTAACTGTCTAAATAACTAACTGAGTAGCCGACTACCTAACTAAGTAACTAACTGAGTAGCTGACTACCTAACTAAGTAACTAACTGAGTAACTGACTACCTAACTAAGTAACTAACTCAGTAGCTGACTACCTAACTAAGTAACTAACTGAGTAGCTGACTACCTAACTAAGTAACTAACTGAGTAACTGACTACCTAACTAAGTAACTAACTAAGTAACTGACTAAGTAACTAACTAAGTAGCTAACTAAGTAACTGACTAAGTAACTAACTAAGTAACTGACTGAGTAATTGACTACCTAACTAAGTAATTGACTAAGTAACTAACTAAGTAACTGACTAAGTAACTAACTAAGTAACTAACTAAGTAACTGACTAAGTAACTAACTAAGTAACTTACTAAGTAACTGACTAAGTAACTAACTGAGTAACTGACTGAGTAATTGACTACCTAACTAAGTAACTGACTAAGTAACTCACTAAGTAACTGACTGAGTAACTAACTGAGTAACTGACTACCTAACTAAGTAACTGACTGACTGACTGACTGACTGACTGACTGACTGACTGACTGACTGAATGACTGAATGAATGAATGAATGAATGAATGAATGACTAACTGACTGATTCCCTTCTCTGCTGTGATTTCCATAGGCCTTTAACGCGGTCTTCACCTCTGGCACAGGTAGTTGTGTATTGTGGAGTACGCTGGTAGATCTAATGTCTGTGTGTGTAACTTTTGTGAATCTCAGAAAGACTTTCAATTCAGTAAGTCACTATTTTATGAAAAAAAAACTGGAAACCCCGTCAAGACTATGTTGCAAGTCACTAGGCTGTTTTGGAAGGCTTAGCTCAAAATGGCGAGGATACAACTTATTTAAAATTTCTAAGCATCATCCGTGGTATCACCTCAACCTTTGTCAGAGGGAGGGAACCAACTACAGATTTCCGCATCAGAAGACTTAATAACTTGTAATTTGCGGATGACATTGTGCTTTAGACCAACGACATTAATGAATTCCTAAACTTGCTTACCGATTCATGATTCATGATTGACTTAGATTATAATTAGAGTTTGAGACGTAAATAATTTTTTTTTTACTTGATTTATATGGAATACATAGCTTTTCTCTTTGAGTCAAGTCTCAGCTGCAAGTTTCATCGAAATCGGTTGAAGCGTTTCGATTTGTATGAGAAATAAACACGCAAACAAACATCCAGGATTTGAGTGTTACATATATGGTATCCACAGAACTAAATTATTTCACTTCGGTCTTCACTGCATTATTTCCGTGGTAACCTTAACATACCTATCTCAACTAACGGAGCTGAATATTTAGTACCATATTTCATATTTTTTTTTTTTAGGAGATTAGCAAAAACATTGAGAAAAACAGTTTTAGTATTTATTTTCTGAAAAAGGTTAATAAAGAAGAGATCGAGCGTGGTGGGTGAGCGGTAACGCTCTGGCCTTGCATTCGGGAGAACAAGGGTTTGAATCTCCGTTTAGGCATCCAAATTTCGGTTTTCCATGGTTTCCCCAAATCACACCAGGTGAATGTCGGGATGCTTCCTTTAAAAAGCCATGGCTGAATTCTTTTCCATTCCTTCCCCCCCCCCAAATCCTACTCCGTCTCTAATGGCATCTGTAGTGGTGTCTCTGTGTTTCTGTTTATGAGCGTGTGGTGCAGGGTTTGAGTCCCGCAGATGACGCCAGAGACCCGTTTTGGATGGCTGAGTGGTTATTGATTGGTGACTGGTTGACTATCGGAGGTGTGATCACTAACCTGACCGATAGCAACGTCTTCTTGATGTTCTTCTTTTCTTCTTGTCAGGACGACGGCCTTCTCTGACACCAGTCGATCGTTGATGACGCAGAATCGACAACTGCGCGGACAATAGCTGCTGAACAACTAATGTATAATAAAAGATGTTACTGTTTTTTATTGAAGGCTGCGTAGAGTTCTTTGGCTTGAGTGTTGATAGCCTGATACGGTTTGGTAAGGTTTATTACTGACGGAAACAGAGATTACAGCTTAGTTCCAGTTTATTCGCCGTTAAGTTACACACGGACAGTTTCATGAATACAGGAACGTAATTTCTGCACCACGCAATATGTTAGCAATACCCCCGCTAGCTTAAATTTAGACTCCTGTTGCCGAAATGGGGTATAAAGCGACAATGTTGGTAGTAAAATCGCGACACACTACTACATAGATGTGCTACGTACAAACTCTCGAGGCGGACTGCCTGCGCGTAGCTGCCGGCCAGCGCGAGCGCTTATATCAGCACATACCTCTAGGATTACAGCGCACGGCTGTGCAGCTAGCCAGACGCGTATATTC
>JARYHS010010654.1:0-18001 GCA_031002005.1 Vandiemenella viatica | reverse complement strand
CCAGAAATTGTCTTCGATATAGGCTATATTCTGTATTTAAACAATAAAATAGGTCCGTATCATAAGATATAATTGGAGGAAATAAGCAAAAGTTTTATTTTGCGATTACCTCGCCTTACAATTCCATGTTGTAGAAAGTTCTCTTGAGGACAATGAATTGGATATGTACTATTTTCTTCTTCTTCACCACTCTTTCCCAACATTTTGGTGTCAACTATCATTGACGAGGTTTATTCGTCGTTGGCATGGTCGTGTTTGTAGATATGGCTTTAGAGCCGCACTAATGGAGGAAGTGAAGTGTTGCCATCTATCTGTGAAAGGTGTAACTATATCCAACATGTGATAAGTGTATTTTTTGTTCGTGAATTGTGTAATTAACGAGGTAACGATAGTGGACCATACCGGCTTTCGCCTTGACGGCTGCGGAAAACCGTCTAAAACCTACAGTCAGGACTACAGGTACGCGTGGGATCGGGCTCGTGCCAGGACCGTTGTATCTCCCTTACCCAGTGTGTGGCGCCCTAGCGCGCTGAGCCACTCTGGCGGGTGTAGGGACATATTATGTGCAGGGGTTGGACACAATAATATGAACACGTACAGGTTGTTGCATGTTGGCACCACTACTGTGAATACTGTGACGCGCTTTTTCGGCGTAGTTGACGTGGCAGGTCTTGTAGTTTATGTGTCAGTGTATATTAACCTTTGTTCTGCGACGTTTATATTAAGCGATCGGTGAAATGCGTGATCTCTCAGACTTCGAAAGAGGGCAAATTGTTGGAGCTCGGTTAGCGGGAGCGTCTGTGACGAAAACACCTGAACTGTTTAACTTCTCACGAGCGACAGTATCCAAGGTAATGACAGCATACACAAAACATGGTAAAACATTGCCGGCGAAGAGGAATAGTGGACGAAAACCAAAGTTAACCGACAGAGACCGACGAACATTAAAAAGGATTGTGGCCAGACAACACAAAACTACCGCAGCAAAAGTGACAGCAGATCTCAACATACACCTGAGTAATACTGTTTCGACAAAAACACTATGGCGGGAGCTCCACAAAGTTAACATTCATGGAAGGGCGGCAATTGCAAAATCCCTTATAACGGCTACCAACGCTAAACTGCGAAACACGTGGTGCCATGACACAAAATCTGGACTCTTGATGATTGGAAGAATGTGGTATGGTCCGATGAATCATCGTTCACTTTGTTTCCTACTAAAGTCCGGGTTTATGTATGGAGAACAACAAAAGAAGCCTACGATCCGGACTGCCTGCGTCCTACAGTCAAGCATGGGGGAGGTTCCGTTATGACTTGGGTGGCTATTTCGTGGTATTCAGCTGGTCCTCTCATTCACATCACTGGCATGATGACTGCGAATGAATATCTCGACATCCTCAGTGATGAAGTTCTTACTATGACTAGAATACTGCTGCGAAACACTCCAAGTTGATAATGTGCCCATACACAAAGCCAAAAAGGTTCTGTCCTGGTACGAGGGGCATCAGAATATTATCAAACATCTTCCTTGGCCAGCCCAATCGCCAGACCTCAATATAATTGAACCGTTGTGGGAGTTTTGGAGCAGAGAATAAGGAGCAGATTTCCACCTCCAACATCACTGAAGCAATTGGTGAATGTTTTGGTAAAAGAATTGGAAACTATTCAGACACTCTGCAAATTTATTCCGCGAAGAACTGCAGCTGTTTCACAAGCAAAAGATGGCCCAACGCCATATTAATAAATCAATAGTCTATATATATAAAAATCAATGCCACTTTTCGTTGTAATTTTATAACTCAAAAGAACGGGCTCACCTATCCAAACCAAATGTTTAGGCTTTGTTCGGACTATTTAGTAGATGGTTTATGTGAAGTTTGCTCAAAATCGGTGGAGCGGTTCTTCATTTATCACATTTTTTGTAACAAATGAATTCAATAAATGGAGGATCATTTTGTTAATGGGGATTTTGCTGTCAAATTGAAACTTTTTTCAGTGTTGACAGGCAAGCATGTTGTTATGTCATTCATGCGGTCATTTCATTTTGGACGTGCTTCCATTAAAGCAAATTGTCAGCGATAATTATTGCTTTGTGTTTATATTTTTAAACATATTGTTGAGTGCATTCATACAAACGGTGAGTCTTGAATTGTTCAAATGTACTATGTATATGTGTGCGTGTACTTTTCTCATTTTTTTAGCCAGCCGTCGGTGTTTCATATCGTTTACAGGCTTTATTTGAATTAAATTGTCAAACGCATTTACACAAACGGTAAGTTTTCAACCGTTGAATTGAATTACATGTATGTAAACATATTGTGTGCATAGGCCTACGGGTGTTTTATTCTTTTGTAACAGATGGAAGTACGTAGATTTAAAAATTAATTATTTAATGACATTTTTATATACATTGACGTATGCAGTCATATATATTTCCATACACACATATACGCACATGTATTAATACTGATACACCACTATTAATGTAGCAATTTGTTTTTAATTTGATTTATTCTTTTTTATATGAAGGAAAAATGTCACGAGCCAGAAGAGCAAATATAGGTCGGCGAACGCGTAATGCAAATGATGTGGCTCACAGACTGCAGATGAACACGCACAAGCTAATGCATCGCAGCGTGAACGTAATGCACGAAATAGATCTGTTGACCCTGTACCTGTACTGAATCTTGCACGGCGATCACGAATACGTCGTGCTGTTTTGGCTGACATGATGCGTGCTGCTTTTAATTACAACAGTCAGATTTATTATAGTATGTACGGATACATTGGAATGATGGACGCAATATGTCCACATTGTGATGCGGCTAACTTTCCAGGTGAAACGTCCGGCATGTGTTGTGCTAATGGCAAAGTGAGATTGCCAGCATTAGAAACTCCACCCAAACCATTGTATTCATTTATTTTTGGGACATCTCAAACGTCGAAGCACTTTTTGAGTCATATTCAACAATACAATTCGGCATTTCAAATGACTCCTTTTGGTGCTACTAAAATTATTAGAGATAATTTTATGCCACGTTTAAGGTAAATACTTCAACAGGATTGTCCCATGTTTATATCAATCTGAATCATAAAGTATTCGATAGTTTTAAAAATTCTGATCCAACATCTACCTAAAATTGCATACATTTTACAGATTCAGGGCCAGATTTATTATCAAGCTGGTTCGTTATTGCCATATCCCGACGCTTATCGTCAATTTTTTGCAAATTTATTTTTATTGGTGATGAAAATCGTGAATTGGATCAACGTTGTGCAATTGTTTCGAATACAAGACGAGAAATTATTCGTGAGCTACAAAGGCTTTTCCATTAGCATAACGCATTAGTTCAATTGTTCAAAATTGCTCTCGATCGTATGCCATCTGATAATCACAAAATCGTAATAAGGGCTGATAGAACACCTTTTGGAGAGCATGCAAGGCGATTCAATGCACCGACAATTGATGAGGTTGCAATTTTAATTCTTGTGATCAGTTTCAATCCCATGATATTGTACTTCATCGCAGAAATGAGCAATTGCAACGTGTTTCGGAACTTCATCTTAGTTACGATGCATTACAATACCCAATATTGTATTGGAAAGGTGATAATGGCTACCCATAACAAATATACCACTGATTGATCCACGAACAGGTAAATAATTGACCTATTTTCAGTGTGTTGACATTTCATTTGTATAATTTTCTAAAGTCACATTTTGCACTTATTTTCAGGTCTACATGTACAGAAAAAGTTAGTGCCATGAATTTTTATTCGTATCGATTGATGGTTCGTCCACAAGAACAAAATTATATCTTGAGATGTGGTAAACTATATCATCAGTACATCGTTGATATGTATGCCAAAATAGAAACTGAACGTCTTAATTTTATTCGTTTCAACCAAGCAAAATTAAGATCCGAAGAATATATTCATTTGCAAGATGCGATAGCGAATGATGCTAATGTTAATGACATCGGACGTTTAACTATATTGCCATCTTCGTATATTGGTAGCCCACGGCATATGAACGAATATGCACAAGACGCAATGTCTTATGTACGAAAATACGGTCGACCGGATCTGTTCATTACATTTACATGTAATCCGCAGTGGGATGACATCAAAAACAATTTATTTGAAGGACAGTCGACAACTGATCGTCATGACATTACAGCACGTGTTTTTCGGCAAAAATTGAAAGCAGTTATGGATTTAATTGTGAAATTATGTGTATTTGGACAGGTGCGTTGCTTTATGTACTCCATCGAAGTGGCAAAAAAGGGATTGCCGCACGCACATATATTATTTGGCTGGTACATAAAATAACTCCGGATCAAATCGATAACGTTATATCAGCTGAAATTCCTGATCAAACTGTTGATCCTGAGTTATTTCACGTTGTCGTTAAAAACATGATACATGGTCCGTGCGGTGAACTAAATATGAATTCGCCATGTATGATTGATGGAAAGTGTTCGAAACGATACCCAAAGCAATTGACTTCAGACACAATAATGGGCAATGACGGATATCCGTTGTATCGACGTAGATCACCTAATGATAATGGCAAAACGGCAACCATTAGAATGCGTAACCAGGACGTTGAAGTTGATAATCGTTGGGTGGTTCCGTATTGTCCATTATTATCGAAAATATTCAATTCTCATATAAATGTGGAGTATTGTAATTCAGTCAAATCCATTAAATATATTTGCAAGTATGTAAATAAAGGGAGCGATATGGCTATTTTCGGTGTTGCTGGTGATAATAGAAATGATGAAATTACTCAGTATCAAATGGGGTGCTATATTAGTAGTAATGAAGCTGTCTGGAGGATTATGTTGTTTCCAATGCACGAAAGACATCCTGTGGTTGTTCACTTGGCTGTGAATCTTGAGAATGGCCAACCTGTTTATTTTAATGAAGCAAATGTATTGAAAAGAGCAGCACAACCACCAGCGACTACGTTGACCGCTTTTTTCAAATTATGTGAAACTGATACATTTGCGATAAATTTGTTACATTCTGAAGTGCCTCAGTTTTACACATGGAATGTGTCTTCGAAAAAATTTCAAAGACGTAAGCAAGGAACAGCAGTCGATGGGTATCCAGGCATTTTCCAAACAGATGCAATTGGGAGAATATATACAGTACATCCAAACAATGCTGAGTGTTTTTATTTACGATTGTTATTAGTTAACGTCAAAGGCACAATATCATTTCAAGAATTGAGAACAGTCAACGGTTATTTGTGTCAAACATATCGTGAAGCATGTCAACTCTTGCATATGTTGGAGAATGATGCACATTGGGATTCAACACTTCATGATGCATCTACTTCAGCTCATTCACAACAAATACAAATGCTATTTGCCATTATATTATCAACATGTATGCCATCAAATCCACTTGAATTATGGAACAAATATAAACATTATATGGTAGAAGATATTTTAATTCGTATGCATCATGCAAGAAATCCTGATTTGTTGATTACCTTGGAAATGTACAACGAAGCTTTGATAATAATTGAAGATATGTGTCTAACGATTGCAAATAAAGCATTAGTACAATTGGGTATGACCGCACCAAATCGTGAGATGCATGATTTGTTTGATCGTGAATTGAAACGTGAGCAGGAATTCAATTTTAATTATTTGCGTTTATTTGTACAATCGAATACAAACAAATTGAATATTCAGCAAAAACATGTATATGACCCAATCATGCAAGCCGTTTCCAATAATGCAGGTGGATTATATTTCTTGGATGCACCTGGTGGTTATATCATTGATTTTAGCGACTATTCGATCGGAACAGAAAATTGCATTGGCACTTGCATCTTCGGGAATTGCTGCTACATTATTAGAAGGTGGTCGGACCGCACACTCTGCATTAAAATTGCCATTGAATGTACAGGTGATTGAAACCCCAACTTGCAATATTTCGAGAAATTCTGCTATGGCAAAAGTTCTGCGATTAACGTCAATTATTTTATGGGATGAGTGTACAATGGCGAATAAAAAATCACTAGAAGCATTTAATCGAACAATGCAAGATTTACGTGGTAATCAACAGCTTTTGGTGGTGCTCTGATATTACTGTCAGGGGAGTTTCGTCAAACATTGCCTGTCATTCCTCGATCAACTCCTGCTGATGAAATAAATGCCTGTTTGAAGTCATCAGTTCTTTGGAGAAATGTACAAAAATTGACACTGAACATTAATATGTGTATTCACCTACAAAATGATCCAGCTACCCATGAGTTTTCAAAAACAATTGTTAGAAATTGGTGATGGCAAAATACAAATCGACAGTACCAACGGATTGATCGCTGTACCGAATAATTTTTGTACAATTGCGCAATCGATAGATGAATTGATTGAATGTGTTTTACCGAATATTCTTCAGAATTACAGAAATCATGATTGGTTGAGAGAATGCGCCATTTTAGCACCGAAGGACATTCAATTCAATGCCATTAATTTTCAAATTCAAGCAAAACTGCCAGGTGTAGTCACGACATATAAATCAATTGACAGTGTTATTAATCAAGATGAGGCAATGAATTATCCAATTGAATTTTTAAATTAATTGGAGCCGGCTGGTATGCCACCGCATTGCTTGAATCTGAAAGTTGGTTCTTTGATTATATTATTGCGAAATATAATCCACCAAAACAGTAATAGCACCAGATTGGCAGTGAAAACGTATTGCCCAATTTGATTGAAGCTACGACCTTAACTGGTAAATCAAAAAGGAGAAGTTTGTTTGCTACCGCGTATCCCTACGATTCCAACTGATATGCCATTTGAGTTCAAACGATTACAATAACCTGTGCGTTTATCATTTGCGATGTCCATCAACAGGCCCTAGGACAAACACTTCACGTTTGTGGTGTGAATTTGGAGGAATCATGTTTTTCACATGGACAACTTTATGTTGCCTGTTCCAGAGTCGGTACCCCCAGCCGTTTGTTTATTCATGCTCAAAATGGAAAAACAAAAAATATTGTTTATCCAGATGTTTTGGACTAAGTTTTAAAATAGCTAGCAATTAATAAAATATTTTTTGTTTGAATATATGAATTTGATGTTCCAATTAAGTTTTTTTATTATTTCACTTTATACGTAGCGAAGCACGCACCGGGCCGCTAGTACCGTATATAAATGTCAGGTGTTCATATTATTTTGTCCAATCCCTGTATACTAGGGAGTGAAATAACATATTTGGTAAAAAATAAGAATGGCAGTGGAGTGCGACTAGCGAGTCGATACATCAGGCGATGCTTATGATTATATGAAAAAAAACTGAGTAGTTGTTCGAGCGTACATTAATGTAAATCAAACAACTGAGACATCAGCATACCGTTGGTTTGTTACTTATTACCTAATAGTGTAAACCCATGACTGAGTTTCGGGGAATGGTCAGGGGTCTAGAATAGTTCAAAGCTCATGACAGGTGTATCTGATGTGGCTAAAATAAGATGATCGCTTGTGTTCACCCTAAAGGTTAACCTTGAGGATAAATAGAGAAAGGACAATTATGGATGGTTTCAACCAAAATTTAAGACTGGACCTAGGGGAAAGAGCAACAGTTCATCAGGTTGTGGAGGTGAGTCCTTCTGTGAGGAAACTTCTGTTACAGCAAAAGAAAGTCTTCATAGAATTTTCTGCTATAGCAGTGAAAGACTACGTTGTCGTTCCAAAATGCAATAAATGTTTGGATTTAGGACACGTCAGTAAGCATTGTAAGAAGAACAATAGTTCTTGTTCACACTGTGGAGAAGAAAACCACCAAAGGGATCAGTGCAAGAAAAGTTCTCAACCTTCAATATGCATACCGTGTAACAGACGGGGAAAAAGCTGCAACAAGAAGGGCAAAGAGTGTCCTACCTACCAATTACTCCTACAACGAGCTGTAAACAGGACTGATTATGGATAGTTTACTACAAGGAATAGATATGGGAAACGACATATACTCTCAACTGGCTAATGTAATTAGGAAAATAGTTGAGGATGTAATTGGGAAGCAGACTACAAAAACGAAAGGAAACCCCCCTTCAAGACAAAAAAGAAATGCAAAAAGGGCTGCCTGCTTCAGAGAGAAACTAAAAATGGAGAAGAATCGTAAGAAACAAGATGTTGGAACGCAGACGGACGACCACTTATTACAGATTAACGAAATCTCTTCGAGTTCCGCCAGTCATCCCCGGAACCCTTATGTCAAAAGGATTGGTCTGGGATGGAACAGACAGACCAAATTGGGTTGAACATTACTCACGACCTGTAGCGAGTCCAAAATTGGAGGAACAACCGCTGAAGATTGGAAACATAGAAGACAGACGCAGTTCTATAAACCCTAAAACAATATACAGTGATTTTGAAACTAATTTAAAACTCGGTCGACTGGAGGAGGCTCCGAATCTCAATGTGGCGCTGAGGCATCTAACTCGAATAGCGCATCCGGCCGGTAAATATGTAACCTTCCCTCAGCTAGAAGCGATTGATCGTATACATCTAAAATCTATCAATCTTCCTACAGAGACTTCTCAGCTTCTCTCTCTTGTGCATAAAGTCTTCGAAAGAAGGAATGAAACTTTTGATCCCGATCAAATATATAAACAGTACGTATTAACTCATGGGCGTATAGTTTTCGATTCAAAACTCCCGTGGCCACAGTGCAATATCCACACCAGACATCCATAAAACACAAAATGTCTTGTAAGCTACGAATTGCACAACTAAACGCCAGGAGAAGCAAGTTGGTTTTGCAGGAGGTGAGGAAGCTGTCAGAGGAACATAAATGGGATGTCATATGCCTTCAGGAGACACATTCATGCTTCGGGAAGATTCCTTACATGCCGGTATCGTCACAGATAATCTCAACAGGTAGAAACCCTATGACAGCAATAGTAGTGCTATCCAGACAAGTTACTGTAACTAAGATAGTGCAGTTCTGTGATGAACATACGACATGTGTGGAACTCATTGCTGACTGGGGTAGTGTAATTCTCGTCAACATGTATTTTCAATATAGTGATCCCATTGAACCATACATTGGGAAGATAAGAGAAGTGTGCACTGCCCTAGACAACAGACCAATAGTGATAATGGCTGACGCCAATGCTAGATCCGAACTCTGGCATAGCGGGGAGACAAATACGAGAGGCGAGCTTTTAGTGGAAGCTATTAGTGAACTGAATCTAGAAGTAAGAAATCTACCACATAAACCCTACACATATAGCAACCGAGCAGGAGCTAGGTCAAACATTGATGTAACATTGACCAATCTGCGAGGTGGGAACTTATTGAGGAATTGGAACGTTTTAGAGTTTTTAACTACCAGTGATCACAATGTTATTACTTTTGAGTTGGTCAGAGGGAGGAACGATTTTGACACATCGGAGGCGCAGACTTCCAAGGTGCATTACAACATCCGACAGGCAGACTGGAACAGGCTGAGGGAAAGTTTTACACAACAAGAAATCCTATTAGATGATAATGATGTAGATCGAGCCGCAAAGGACCCTTACTCGGGCACTCCAATATCAATGAGGAGATCTATTCCTCTTAAGAGAACCATTGGCACAGTCGACAGACCCTGGACTGATAGACTGCAAAGACTACGACAAAGGATGCACAAAGCAAGAAAAGATTACCAACGTTGCCTCATCTACAACGTTAGAGGACAGCTCCTGGAAAGATATAGACAAATTAAGAATGAATTCCGAGAACTGTTAATACTAAGTAAACAAAAAAGCTGGGAAACATTTGTGAAAACAAACTTGCGTACAGACCCCTGGGGTATCCCATACAAAATTGCAGCGGGGAAGGTAAAACCCCAACTACACTGTCTACTGTACAGAAACAAGATGGAACCATGACTACGAGCTGGAAATCTACGTCAGAAGTGTTACTCCAGGAACTCCTTCCAGATGATAAAATGGAAGATGACGAGATGGAGCACAGAGCGCTCCGTCTGGAAATTGACCAACATAGGCAAAGTACCACCGGACACTCCTGATATTAGCATCTTGGAGGTAGTACAAAGCAATAAATGCCTTGTCCAGGAATAAAGCTCCGGGTCCGGATGGTATTCCAGCTGAAGTAGTACAAGAACTGGTAGTGCAAGTAGCCCCCACTCTGTGTAAGCTCTATAATGGATGCCTGCATCAGGGAAGAGTACCAAACATCTGGAAGCAGAGTGAGATATTAATCATCAAGAAGGGAAGGACAAGGATCCAAAATTACCTAAATCATATCGACCCATCTGCTTGCTAAACGTGCTGGGAAAAATACAAGAAAAGGTGCTGTGTAAGAGGTTACAAGAACATTGGGAGAAGGAAGGGATGAATCCAAACCAATTTGGATTCAGAGCGGGGAGATCTACAGAAGATGCAATCAACCGGACAATGAATCTGATACAGAACTCAAATCAGAATTACGTGATAGGGGTCCTAGTCGATATTTCTGGGGCATTTGACAATCTATGGTGGCCTGCACTTTTCGTACGGCTTAAGGAACTTAATTGTCCAAAGAACTTGTATAACACCTTTAAAGATTACTGTAAGAACAGATATGTTAAACTTAGGTGTCCTGGAGTATCCATTGATAAAAAAACTAACAAAGGGTTGCCCACAGGGATCCATTTTGGTCCGATATTTTGGAACATTGGGCTTGAACCGGGAATGGCAAGGCTGCAAAGAATGCCAGAACTCCTGGGACTTGTTGCATTTGCAGATGACCTATTCTTAATTATAGAGGGTAAGACCAGAGCCGAAATTGAGGCTAAAAGCGCAAAGGTTCTGCGTGAACTCAGTCGATGGTGCAGACAAGTCAAACTAAGATTAGCACCTCAAAAAACCTGTTATATGTTTACTGAAAGGCAGATTACAGAGCAATCCAACCATTAAATAGACGGAGTTACAATAAGAAGAAGTCCCTTCAGTCGATACCTTGGTGTGAAATTAGACGAAAGTCTAAATTTTATGGCCCATATGGAGGAAGCATGTGGGAGAGCCACCTCAGTCATGAATAAATTAATCAGTATGGGACAAAGGCGTTTCCAACTTTCACCGCTTGTTATTAGAATATACCACAATACAATATTAACTTCAATTGTAGGGTATGCAGCCAGCGTCTGGGCGAAACACCTCAGAAAAAGTAAAACCCAGCAAACTTTTGAGGAGGACACAGCGAAGTATTCTAGTCAGGCTGAGTGGTGCTTACAAAACAACAGCAACTGATGCCCTTACCGTGGCACTGGGGGTGTGGCCTCTGGACTTGGAAGTTCGCAAGCGGGGAGCATTATACTGGCTCAGGAAAGGGAATCCGGAACAGGTAGAGAAAATCACGGGAGCACCAGCAACAACAGCTGCAGAAGTAAACAAATTGTTACTGGAAGAATGGCAGCAAAGGTGGAATGATAGCACAACAGGAAGAAGGACATATGATATGTTTCCAAGTGTCTGTGAAAGGCTCAAAATGTCGCATCTTCTCCCATCGCCTGGGCTGGTACATTACATAACAGGTCATGGCCCTTACAACAGTGAATTGCAAAGAAGAGGAGTAGTGGACAATGGTAGCTGTGACTGCGGAAGCGAGGGCACTCCGGAACATGTTGTATGGGAGTGTATTTCAACAGCGGAACAAAGAACCCCATATCAGCAAATATTACAGGGCAGGCGAATTTTTGACATATTGCGTGACCAGGAATTGTGGTACTATCTTGATGAAGCTTGCAATCTGGCCTCACAAGCAGCCAAAGAAAGGTTCTTGGCACTTAGAAACCGTTTCAACCGACAGCGACCAGCGACCGAGCAGTGATGATTCCCGAATAAAGAAACTCCCGATGGGTCGAAGGAGGACGCCTCTACTTCCAGAAGTCATCTCCTGAGGGAGGTAAGTTACTCCGAAGTGGCTGTGCCGGGAGTAAATGTGTAAAACTGTCGTAAATATACAAAGTGAGAAACAGTGGGACAACAGTGAAATAAGTGATTTGTGTATGTGAAAGTTTCTTTGTTTAATTATATATAGTAGTATTGTGTGTGAATGTATGTTATTCAATTTACTAATTTACAGTATATATGTATATATCAAAAAACACTAACACATATCATATACATTCTTACACATTGTTAATTTAATTATGTAACAAATTTTTGTGAAATTTGATAAGTTTATGCGTTACTAACTTGTTTTACATCCTGAACAATATTTAGCTATTAGCTGCAAACTATAATTTTATCTTATGTACCTCTTGTAATATATTGGAAATATGGGCCCAGAGTAGAAACTAGGTGCTGGGCTATTATGTACCAGGATATTAAAAAAAAAAAAAAAAAAAAAAAAAAAAAAAAAAAAATAAGGTTCCCTCTGCAAAATTTCAATAAAATCTCTTGAGTCTGAAGAGACTTAGGAATAATAATAGAAGTATTAAAAACGGACAGAGAGGATCTCGCTTAGTACTTAAGATTCCAGAGTAAATAACGTAGTAACCCAGCAACAGTGAACACACACTCAACTTTAAAAGTAGAGAAAATGCTATTATAAATCACCCAATTTTTACTTTTAACACCCTTAACATCAAGTCTGCTGTCCATAATAAATATATACATATCTTAAGCGGGTTGAGAAGCGTGACAGTGGCGACTGAAAAATGGTAACGACGGAAACGACTTCACAGAATTGTAAAATGCAATTTTATTCAACCACATGTTCAGGAGAAATATTGTTCCACTTTTCCGAAATTATGAAACCAGCTCTGAAGAAAAGCCGCTCGCTTGCAGCGCTTGTACTGTAGTGGTTTCAGACACCTAAGGGTACTTTTCTGCTCTAAATATCCATCTAGTAAGTAGATTTCCTTCTCCTTCGTCGTCGTTAGAGGATAGTAGCGTTGAACTTAGTCCGTCTTGTCTCTAGTAACATTTGCTATCCTGTTTTTAAGAAATTGAAGTCTCAATTTTAAATTTGGAGGACAAGAAGCAGTTACTTCAGGTTGATTTAAATTAGAAACCGCACCCCAGTCTATAGATACACAAAATACATAGTTAAATATGCGTGTGTGATGGCTGAGAAACCGATGAAAAGGATAATACACACCTCCCACATCAGTACTCATCGTTCTTAGGTGGTCGCTACAGCTCTTCGTTCCTCTGCAAAGCATATTTTGATTACTGAAAAATAGCCACAGAAATGTGGTGCAATATGCCGATTTTTACTTTTTAGTGCGCGATCTTTAAGAAACCCAGTTTTCTTGAAGCAAACATATACAGTCGTATAAAATGTTACAACAACATCCTATTATATAAAACGCTAACGTGGTGTCTGCGTGCGTCGTCTATAGCTGCTACACGTATTGCCTACAGAACGGTCACGTGACAGCCGTCACTCGCCAATCAACAGCCACCATATTGCATTCCTTCCTTCATGTTGCAATTTTGTTTATTTACTACAGTTAGATGCAGAAACTCATATAAGAAGAAGAAGATTCAATATTTAAGCTATTTTACCTGTATCAGTTATACGCAGAAATTCATGTAAGGAGAAGAGAATTCAATATTTACGCTATTTTATCTGCAGCAGTGATAAGGTCTAGGTTAAACCATAACCTAAGAATTTTTTAGGCAAATGGTAAGAAACAACGAAGTTTATTAAAAACTAGGAGTAACGTACGTAATGCGAAATGTATTAGTCAAATAAATAACAGTTATCCGTTTTCGAAATTATAGTCCCCGTCATATGAAGTGAAATGCATTTATTTATTTTAAAATATTAACCAAATACTCTGATAATCTAACCAGAGTAACGTATTCATATAACGAAAGATATAATTACAATAATTCTTTTCCTGAATAAATTCCTACTACCATTATAGATGATACCCTTAGTATTTGATACATGTGTTAGCTATTAAATGCGATTTAAGATAACCTTTTTATTAGATTTAAATCATCAACTGTATAAGCCATGTGACACTCGCAATTCAATAACGATATTATTGCCGCAAAATAGCAGTGAGTAGAGATATTAGAAATACGGAGAGCAGGGGAAAAAAATTAATGCGAGGCAATTATATGTCACAAAGTTACAATAGTACGTTCGTTTAAATTTACATATTGCTTTTTATTTATGTAAATGTAAGGAGAAGGGTATTTATTCTATGTTTACATTATATTACCTGTATCAGTTAGATGATGAGAAACAATTAAGTTAATTCAAAACTCAGAGAAATGTACGAATCACGAAATGTATCCACCCAGATAAATGACCGTTATCCGTTTTTGATATTATAGTAAAATTAAAGTAAAATGAATTTAATTAAATAAATCATAGTAAAATACCCCGATAATCTAACCACAGTATGGTACTCTTATCACAAAAATATCATTAAAAATTTTCCATACAAGTTTTTCCAGAATAAATCCAGACTACCACCATAGGTGCTGCCTCGTTATTCATATGAGGGTAATAAAAGCTATGATTTTCGAATGCAACGTTGTGGAGGTTGTGGCTAAGTAGACCAGAATCGTAACTGAAACATTTTGTTGCAGCATAATTCGCTCTGAAATCAGTTTTACAAACCATTTAAACTGCTTTCATAAGCGCCATGTTACTGAACGTATTAATTAATGCGGGTGAAAGTAGTTCCATACCTATCGTGCTGAATTGTGCCTGGACCAGGAATAAAACTGATATTACATGGACAGCAAAAGTTTTCGGGAATCCTAATTTGTTTTTAATTTTATTGGTTATATACTTCGGTCGTCATTAATTCAGTAGAAGTTACTGCAGTATTGCTATGTGAACAGCAAATCAAATATTTATAACATTACAAAATCAAAGATCTTAGCATTACGTAATAACAATTCCGTATAATTAACCAACTGCAAAAAAAGGAACTGCCAGAATATGGCGTTCAAACCGCCATTTTTGACGGGCTCGAAGCTAGTGTAGAAAATAAGAAGACACATACTTCATACTGCTTAATTTTTCAGTTACTTGAAGAGGTCGGGTACCAGCGTCGCTTCGTCACCATTCATCACGCGAATAACAAACCGAGCCTACTGTCCAACTCTACGTCCAGGCTCTGTCCTCTGCACTGTATTTCCGGGATTTGTCCAGCATATGTCACCCTGACAGTGATAAACCAAGTGAACCTAGACAACGTTTGCACGACTTTAGTAATTAAAATACTGAAGCCGAATTGCTTGAGGCTACAATTGAATTCGTTCGTATTTTTCTAGTTAGGACTTCACGGTTCGAAAACAGCGGTATCTCTAAAGGCAGTGTACGGAAGATCACAAGGAAAGAGATGGAAATCTTTCATGTCCTATAACAGCAAACCATCCGATGAAGCGACTTTTGGAAGGGTGAAAAATTGAAATCTGGACCGCCGTGACAGGCGCCTATTCCTGACTGCTCAACGCTTATTGAGCTCATCATGCATCAAATATGGTAAATTCAACAAGCAAACAACCTGAATAAGACGCATGTTTTGTCTAGTTAGATTTATGTGAAAATAGTCTATTTGGAGAAATGGAAAGTGTAGGCTAATATGAAACTAGAAAATCGAATTGAGAAATTAGACTTATAATCGTTTTTGTTGTTGTTTTGTATAACTAGTGGAATGGTACATAATTTATACTTTCGAAAGTTTGAAAAAGAAATACTAGCTACAGAAGTTCCTATTGAATTGTCCCAACCAAAGGCATCATATGCACATGACAGTTTATCTAGGTATTTCTTACCTTGAGAAAACATTAAAAATTTGTATAAAATAGGATGTTATTTTGTGAAATCTTAGACTGGGCTATTAATTAATGCTAATAAAATCAGAAAAGTGCTAGTATATATCTTACCCTACAATTTGAGTGACCGATCCTCTACACAACCCATTCCATTATTTTTACTCTATTCGACAAAAAATTGTAAGTATTGTAACTATGCTTGATTTCCATCAAATTGGTACGTGGTCGTTAAGGTTCCCCACCGAAATAGTTATCACATCAAGAATTTACGTCGCACATCTGCTCCCGGATTAAACATCTCTTTATAAAATACAACTATTCCAAGCGTTCGTATGCGGTGTCTTTAAACCCCACCTTTGGAATACGACACAAAAGTCTTTGCACACTGCCATACAGATTAACAACAAACTAATTGTACCTTTATAGCTAGTTACCTGTAGTTTGAGTGTTCTGTTTCATTTCTACGTAAACCATCAAGTCGCACTTCTGATCACCCTGTGCGCCCTCTTTTCGTCCCATATTCGCCGCTGCGCTGCGCTGCGTGGCTCCCGGTGTGACGTCACCCCGTCAGTCAGTCTTTATTGGGTGTCTGGTTGGCCGCCGGCCCCGCTCTGCTCACGGCCATTAACCACAAGCTGCTCATCACGTATTCATGTGCGACTGCGGCGCCGGGCGGTGTCGAGGCGTCGTAAAGGCGACGCCACCTGACACGAACGGCGCCCAGCCAACCAAAAGGAATGGGCCTCATCGCCGCCACGTCGTAACGCCTAATACAACGTCTTCTCTCCTCGCCGTTGACAAGGAAGACCTTACACGCTTTTATAGCGTCACAATGTGGTTGGACTTTCATGTAAAGAGATCTTGGAGACCGTTTTGCAAGTGTTTTGGACGGATTTTTTTCCTGTCTACTTTGGGCCTTATTTGGTCTTGTTTGCTTCATAATGCGACCGCATACGTGAGCACGTGATGCTACATTACACCAGTGCAATACAATACATTCGTTTCCCATACATCCCAACATAAGAGACTGGTTCTGTGGGATGTGTAAAGTTGACAGTTTACAGATAAACAACTGCATAACAATATATATATTTTTTATCTGCTTAACGTCTCTTAACAGTGAGGTCTTTAGACACTGGAAAGGATGGGGGGCAAGAAATGGGAAGGAATTCGGCCATGGTCTTTTGAAGGAAGCATCCTGGCATTTGCCTGGAGTGATTTGGGAAACCATGGAAAACCCAAATCTGGATGCCCGGACGGGGATTCGAACCGCCGTCCTCCCGAATGCGAGGCCAGATAGGTAGCCGTTACACCACCACTCTCGGTCATAACAATATAGATGAATAAACAAGAATATGTACTGTCATTGCATAATGTGTTCATGAATTACAGTAACTACATTTATACAAACTAATGGCAATTATTTTGTAGATACCTTAGAAAAGAATTATTCGATGGAGTAAGAGGATTTGTCAGTTAAAAGTCTTTTAATTTTTTCCTGAATATAATCATATCACCTGCTAGACATTTAAAATATGTTGGGAGGGTATTGACGATAAGAATCAATGAATATAGGATCCCTTTTTGAACAAATGAAAATGACTTAGAATACTTGTTAAGACGATTTTTACTTCTAGTGCAATAACTGTGTATTTTACTATTTGTTTCAATAGAGTATAACTGGTGACTACAAGGAACATTAATGTGTATACATATCCGGTCACCAACGTTAAAATTCGTAACTCTAAATTAAACAATCAATAAATAAAGACACCAATCCCGCATCTATTAGTATAATAAGCATAATCAGAAGCGTACCTAGCATGAACAACCTGTAGCTGCATTGACATGGAAAAGCATGGAATGTTGTACGGTAGATTGACAGGTCAACTGGCATAGGAGCAGTGTTATCATAGCTAATAATTGATTAAAGAGATTAACTAATCTAATAAAAGGATTTAGAAAATTTAGAAGAAATTCAGTCAATGCTAAAAATTTTAAAATCTATTCTTGGAGAAGATACACTAGCAGAGGATGCAAGCATTGATGAATGTAAAATATAGTCGGAGTCACTAAGTTTGCCTCTCATTCAGAATTAAGAATTACCAGCGTAAATCGCGAACGTTCTTCAGAATAACGGATGAGAAATATATGAGTATATCTGACATAGCATGTTGAATTTTCTGATGACAAATATGTAACGTAATTACGGATGTCAGCTGAATTACAACATGAAAGAGAAATT
>JARYHS010010653.1:0-13332 GCA_031002005.1 Vandiemenella viatica | reverse complement strand
TAATTTAATCAACAGTGTAATGGAAAAAGAAAGCGATGTCAACATTGATAACTTAGAACAGAATTTCACACATCTGTGAAAAACCTGATATCAAACAAGGCAATTTGAATTGATTAGATTCCCGCAGAACTTCTGAAATCCCTAGAAGAGATTGAATTCAAAGATTATTCAAACTAATATCAAACAGCAACAAGCCAGGAGAGATTCCAGCTGATTTTAATAAAAATGTCATCTACAAACTTCCAAAAAAAGCATAAGCCGACAAATTTGAGAATTATCACACTTTTAAGTATAACAACACGTTTCAAAATTACTGACTAGGAGAATACACAGAAGAATAGAAAGGATAGTAGAAGAGATAGTAGGTGAAGATAAGTTTGGATTCAGGAAAAATTGCAGTCAAGAGAACCAATTCTGGCTTTACGATTAATACTTGAAGAGTGAATCAAGAAAAACAAAGATACGTTCATGGCATTTTTTTTTATTATTATTATTTGGAATTAGCTTTTGATAATGTTAAGTGGGACAAAGTGTTCAAAATTTTAGAGATGTCAGTACTAAAATTTTGAGATAGAATCTATAATCTATATAAGAATTGGGTAGCTGTAATAAAAGTAGAGAATCACAAGAGACATGCATCAGTTACTTAATATTCAATTTGTACATAGAGGAAGCAATAAAGGAAGTAAAAAAAAATTGAATATGGCATAAGTGTTAAGGATATAATATCAATATGCTATGGATGATTTGCTGATGACATCATCCTGTTAGCTGAACGGGCTGAGGATAATGAGAAGTTATTGAATGGCATGAATAAAATACAGAAGGAATATTTTAGACTAAATATAAACCAAAGCAAAACAAAAGTGATGAAATGCAGTAGAAATGATAGCACTGATCAGTGGTATAGCTAGGTCAACAAGGGCCCTGGTGCAAAAAAATTATTTTGGGCCCTCAGGCCAGATGGGCGCCCTTTTTTTTGCTTTGTGTTGCTGGTAGGGGCCCCCTGAGCTGAGGCTGTGGGCCCCTGAGTTGTGTTTGGGGGTCCCCTCAGCAATGATTGTGGCCCCCCTGAGCAGTGGTTGGGGGCCCCTGAGCAGTGAGGGCCTCTTAGTGAGGGGGCTCCCTGTGTCCCAGGGTTCCCCTTAGACGACAGTGGCAGAGCTAAAATAAAATAAAAAATAAAGTCGCCAGTTTTCCGTGAAGGCCCGTGGGCCCTGTGAACTGCGCTTGGGGTCCCCTAAGGTGCGCTTGGGGGCCTGAGGTATGCTTGAGGGCCCCCTGAGCGGAGAGGCCCCGGTGCACTGCACTGCCTAGCCCCATAGTAGCTATGCCCCTGGCACTAATAGTTGATTAGATATAAGAATGTGATTGCACGCGATAATAGAAGTAAGTGAATTATGCTACTTAGGCAGTAAAATTATAACTGATGACTGAAGCAGGAATGATGTTAACAGCAGAATAGCACTTTATGAAAAAGAGAAATCTTTTTGTTTAAAATATTGACCTAAGACTCAAAAAGAACTTTCTAAAACTCGATGTGTGGATCACAGCAGTTTTTGGTAGCAAAGCATGGATTTTAGGTATACCTGAAAAAAGGAAAATTGAATCATTTGAACTGAGGTACTATAGAAGAATGGTGAAAATTAAGTGGGCAGATAAATTACAAAATGAACATTTTGGAAATGATGGGTGAGAAAAGAAGCTTGTGGAAGAGTCTTACAAAAAGAAGGGACAGGAAAGTGGGTCACATTTTAAGATATGTACAATTGGTTAATTTTCTAGTGGAGGGAACAATTAAAGGAAAGAACAATAGAGGAAGAGAAAGATTATAATATATTAAGCAGGTAATTAATTGAAGATTTAAGTTGTAGGGGGTATACTGATATGAAGATGTTGGCACAAGATAGGATGAAATGGAGGATTGCATCAAACCAGTCAAGAGACAGATGATGGCAAAAAGAATTCTTCTAGAACCTCTAATTTGTGTAACTAGTAATTCAGTAACAAATATTCCATTCCAGTGTATGGTGTAGTGTTGTAATTTAAGATTTTTATGCAAACATTTTTTTTGTTGTATATACTTCTGGTTATGCCATATCCTCTTTCCATCTTGTGCATCTTTTTTTCTACAGCAGATTTTTCTAAACCATTTTCCTGAATTGTTTTCCCACAGATATTAGAACCTTTTTACCCACTTTATGTGATCAATATCTGTCAATAGGATTTCAGGAACATTTTTTTTATCTGTCTCATATTTCCTATTACTCTCTCCACTCCACTCCGCCCAACAGAGATTTTTAAACCTGTTTTGTTGGGTTGGCTAACATCTCTAAGAGAGATGCATTTTTCAAGTTTTCAGAGTGTATGGCAAAATCATCTGTTAACAGGGCCGGATCAAGACAGCACGAGGCAGGTAGCAAATGTGAAGAAGAGGCCCTTGATTTTTGCTGTTTTGGGGAAAATTGTAGAGCTAAAAAAAAAAAGGTCACCCATCTAGCCAAGGTGCGGGGCCCCCCTAGGAAGCGCGAGGTCCCCTAGAAGGCGCGATGCCCGTAGCATTTGAGACCTCCTGCTACGTGGTTAATCCAGTACTGTCTGTTAATGCTAGACAGTTTATTTTAGTCCCTTAATCTTTCTCCCCACTTTTATTGGCAACTACTTGTGTGTGTGTTTTTACTTTTTGTTTCAAATTATTACTATTTTCTTTAAGATGCAGTTGCAGACGAGTGGAGACAAACCATTACCTTGCCTTATGCCCATATTTATTTTGAATGGTTTAGATATGTTACTCTGAAATTTTACTTTCGATATAGTGCTTGTGGGGGTTTCATGGCCTAGATTTGCTAATTTAGACTGAAATTCAAATTCACTGATTAATTTATCTAGAATTTCTTTATAAACAGAGTCAAAGGCCTATTTTTTTATTCCCTTAATACACATATTTGGTGGTTTTCTTCAAGACCTCTATCTTTCCAAATTCAAACTATATATTTTATTTGTCGTCTTTTCATCACTCATAACCCTTGTTGTGTCAATACCACTGGAATATTGATCTTTGACTTCTAACCTGTATAGGTTTCTCTGACTGCTTTTCACTCACCTAGCTGCTTCAATCCTACCCTTCTGAAACTTCATTGCAGTAACCTCAATTATGCTAACATCCCTTTCATTCACTATCCTTGTTTTAGAACAGTATGCCAGTATTGGTTCAAAATAAATTTTGTAAGTAATACCTTTGCACACCTGTGTCACCTCCTCGCACATTATAAGACATCTGACACTCCTGTCTAATTCTTGCACTCTTTGCACCTTTCATTTATTTCCTTTCTGAATCTCCCATTCTCTTCTACCCCACTTCCCAATTACTTGAACTCATCTTCAACCTTCAGTTCCTCACCTCCTTCTTTTGAGTTGTTCTTTTCTCTTTTCTGCAGGAAATGTAGTCTGTAAGACTTCATTACTTCCTGCCATGCATTAAGATATTCCTGCACTTCTGCTTCCCAGTTTCATAATACCACTACATCATCTACAAATATAATGCCTTCACATTTTTCTCCCTGGTCTAACTGGAAACCTGATCTTATATTTTTTCATTTATAATAACAATGAATAGAAGTGGGGCAAAAACATTTTCCTGCCTTGCCCATTTCTCTAATCTGAATCATGCAGTTATTTCCATATCCAGCTTCACACAATTCTGTTTGCTTTCAATGCTTCCAAAAATCTCTCTATGCGTTCACAATATCCATACTCATAGTGCCTCTCTTGTAATTGCCTAACTGCAAAGTCCTGTTGAGAATTAACCTTGCCAGTCTGATGTAACATTGCTTCTCTTATAGTAAACTTTCCAACATTCTTCTTCTGTTTCTCCCCAATCTCCATGCAATATAAACACAGTCCATTCCAGGCTGGAGCAACTATCAGCTTGCATAGTGCCTTCCTGATAACTTGGGTCTGTGGCCTCATGGGATATCCACCACATTCAAATCCTACAATCAGCTCTTACCAACTGGAATCATGTCTCATCTGACTGCACAACATTTTTCAGTCATCTAAGGTCCAAATTAATGTCCATAAACCCAGGAGGTGGGTTGCAGCTGATGGTGTTTTATTAGAAGAATCACTAATATCAGTTTTTCTCCTGCCATATACAATCAACATCAAATTTCACTGCACTACGTATATCCCACATTGAGTGTTGCTATTCTTTGGTGCAGTGTTGCCTGTCTGTCAACACAGAATCTTAGACACAGATGTCACTGGTATCAGTCATTAAGGAGATGTGGTCAGCCACAGCATTTTCCATGACAGGGGGCAATATCAGAAATTATGTATTAATGGCACATTCTTGACACCGCGTAATGAGGAATGTTGGATTCTCCAATAATTTCTTAAATGGAATGCCCAATGCATCTAGCATCAACTACTATTCTATATTCAAAGTCTATTAATTATTGTTATGTTGCCATTATCATGTGGGTAAATCTTTTACATAACTTGTGAGGGCACAAAAAAAATCCACAACATACTTATATGACCTTTGTAGACCAGGCTAATTCTAAATTACGATTCATAGGTCGTATTCTAAGGAATTGTAATGCTCATACAAAGGAATTATCATATAAAACACTAGTGCATCTGCATCAGGATTACTGTTGTGGAGTTTGGGATCTGTATCACAAGGGCCTGATTGACTCAGTGGAGAGGGTACAGAGGAGAACCGCTCGATTCGTGACTGGTTGTTACAGCCCTTATGAAAACGTCACAGAATTGATATGTAGATTGGGCTGGGATGGTTTGGAAGACAGACAACATCATTTGCGTTTGAATTTACTGGAGAATATGCAAAAATCATTAAATTATGAGTGCAATGGAATACTTCTTCCGCCAACCTTTTAGGTCACAATGACCGGAGGGATAAGATTCGAGAAATAAGATGCCGTACTGATGCTTTTATGTATTCCTTCTTTCCTCATGCTATTCGGGATTGGAATGCACAGAATTAGGATTGGTGCTTAGCACCCACTACCACTGAAGAGTATGGATGTAGATGTAGATTTTAATGTAGATATGTTTCTTCTGTAGTGTTACCATCATCTATTTATTTGTATCCTCCTATTCTAGGTGTTTTGGCACTACACTGAAGTATATAATATCATTATAGTCTTATAAACTGGTATATACAATTTGTTTTCACAACTGTGAAGAATGATTACTTTAATTCCCATTTTTATTATTAAACTGTCAAAACATAAAGTCTTATTTAGATAGAGTAAAATTAATCAGTATTTCCAATGACAAATAAAATTTTAATTTCTGTAGATTTTTGACTGTTTTCATGCATGCATATTGTTCCCTTTATCTTTCAAGATTACCCATAGGTTTAAGGTACTTTAATTATGAATAGTATTCTCAGTTTTAAGTGTATTTAATATCATGATATATCATGATATTAGTATGGTAAGACAGGAGGAGGATGAGGAGGGTCATGGGAGTGTACAGGGTGTATACTGGTGATGAGGCATGGAAAAATATTGGAGTAGGTATGAAAAGTAGTGCATGGAAGGGAAAAGATAACCATGACCACAAGCTGGCACTCGATTTCAGGCTCAAGGGTGTGGGAAGAATCTCTTTTTCAGGTAAGGGTGTCAGGGACTGGAATGAGTTACCAAGAGAAATGATGAATAATTTACCGAAAATGTTGAAAGAATTTAAAGATAAAATTTGTAGAGGCAAATGTAGGTGAGTGCAGGATAGGGGGAAGATGGGGGTGTAGGGAAATTGCCACCAGAGCCTATGCTCTATTGCAATTAAAAAATTTAAAAAAAAGAATACAAAATGTTAGAGTAGGAAATACATTACCAAAGAGGTGGAAGTAAATATCCAAATGGTACAGGGTAGTGTATTGGGACCATTGCTGTTTACTGTACTAATGAATGACTGTGTTGATGGATTAAGTTAAGAATTTAGATTGTCTGCATATCACATAAAAGTGTATGAGGTAGGGCAAAATGTTCCCAGAATTGTCGTGAACAGTCAAGCTGTTGTTTGCCTGAAGCAAAATTTCTTATTGAGAGGTTGGCAACACTACTGAGGAAGGTGCTGGCCATGCAGCAGACAGTTGCAGTTGGTATCGTGCATGCACTGCATGATATTTTAGACATCATTTCTTTCTTTTGTCGGATTGTGAATTGTCATCTTTAGAGCAGCGTGGCTGTATCAAATTCTGCTGGAATCACCCTTAAAACATTTTAGATGCTGAAGAAAGCACATGGAAACTATGTGACTAAGAAAATGGCAGTTTATGAATGGCAAAAGCATTTTCACAAGCCTTACAACAACTGAAGATGACGTTTAGACTTGGCAGCCTTCAACTTCCACGACAAATGAGAATGTTGAGCGCATTCGACAACATGTGCATGCGGGCAGGCGACAAGCATTGATAATTTGGTATTTCACATGGGAGTGTTCACAGCATTCCTCATAATGATTTGAACATGCATCGTGTTTGCTTGCACATGATTTAAAAAAGAAATGAGGGTGACCATGTTCAGGGACTTGATTGAAATGGCTGATGCAGCTGACAGCTTCCTGTGCAAAATTGTAACAGGTAATGAGATGTGGTGCTTTCCTTATTATCCTCAGATGAAATGGCAGTCTGCTGAATGGAAGTCGAAAATATTACCAAGAAAACAAAAATTTCGCTTGCACAAAAGCTGGGATAGGTAATGTTCAAGTTGTATCTTGATTACTCGGGCTTGATTCATTATGAATTTATTCCTGAAGGGAAAAAAGTCAAAAAAGAATTGTACACAGAGATCATAACATGGTTATGAGATGCAATTTGATGAATATGACCATAACAATGGGCAAGGAAAGATTTGGTTTTGTTGCATGACAAAGCGCCGTCACATCGATCCATCATGGTGATACAGTACCTTGCCAAAAACAGTCTAGAACACCCTCCATACTCTCCCGATCTTGCACCACCAGATCTTTACCCGTTTCCACGGCTGAAATTGACATTAAAGGGACAAAGTTTTGCTGATTAATCAGAAGTGATTGAAAATTCGACAAAGCAGCTGAAAGAACTTTCAAAAAATGCCTTTCAGGAGTGTTTGCAACAGTTGTATGAATTTGGAATAAGTGTGTAGAAGAAGGAGGAGAGTATTATGTAGTGAAATAAGGTAAAAATGTTATAAATACTTTTAACTAATTTTACTAACCAATTGCAGGAACTTATTGACCCTATCTCGTTTGAAAGGATCAAAGAAAGAGAAGACTATGAAAAGCTGCACGGTGCCCTGAATAGAACATCAAAATGGGTAGGTTAACATGTAATGAAGATAAATGTCAAGAAGGGTCAGCTTATTAGGTACACAGATAAAACAGCTAAAGGTTGTTTATGATTATATGTTAACGACAGAAATGCTTGTTGAAGGCTTCAAGGGTATCTATTTTGCCATAACATTTGATAATAAACTAAACTGAGCAGAGCACATTGTGCAGGTGGTATGAGAGGGTAACGAGAGGATGCACCAGGGAAATTGGGTTGTAAAATTTTTGAATATGGTGGTGTAGTTTGGGACCCATAGTTTGGATATCAAAAATACAGGAGTTGGAGGGTGTGCAAAGAAGAGCAGCTAGATTTGTATATAGAAATTATTGCAGGACCCAGTCAGTAACTGATATGATAAAGGAGCTGGATTTTGAGTCATTGGAAGACAGGAGGAAGGTGAAAATAGTGCATGGAATGTACAGAGCATATGTTGGTGATGGGGCATGGAAGGATATTGGTAAAAGAATTAGAAATAGTGCATGACCATTACCACAAGCTTTCACACAATTTCATGCATAAGGGAGTGGGAAAATTTTCCTTCTGTGGGTAAGGGTTTCAGGGATTGGACCAAATAATGAATAATTTACCATAAACATTTAAATAATTTAAAATTTGTAAATTACAAAAGTAGAAATGGGAGGAATTTATCACTGAAATTATATAAGATACTTAAAAAATGAAATAAAAAGATGCAATTAGATGACCAAGCGAATTGCTACTGTAACATGTGTTCCATCACAATTAAATTAAATAAAATAGTAGATTTGTATAATCTTGCAGCCTTGTGACAGAATTTCAATTTACTACATATTTTGGCTATGTCATCATTAAACACTGAAATTTAATGATAAAACATCAATCTTAAAATGTCTTTGTTCCACCAGGATACTACCCTGAGATCCTAAATTTTGAAAGCAGGCTGTCTTAACCACTGAGCTGCCAGACCACTCATATTTTAAGGAAAAATCATTATTCTTTTTGAGCTTGACTGTCCTTTCAGTAAAACTTTATTGGATGAAGACTGAAATCCTTAATTAATTATACTGTTATTGATATATTAAGAACAATTAGCCAGGCTTGTATAGTTATTTGTGTTTGTTCTCGTTCAAATGCTGAGATAACTCGAAGCAGTTGACCATGATCTCAAGCTGGCACATGAATTTGGTCATAAGGAAGTGGGAAAATTTTCTTTTGCTGGCACAAATTACTCAGATAAATAATAAATGATGTACTCTCATCATTGAAAGAAGTAGAGATTATTAAGACAAAAGTAGGAGGGCAATAATTCCCCTCGAAGTTTTTGAGATTAAAATCATGGAAGGCAGAACCAGGTATTTAGGAAAATTTCCATGAGTTCTTGTGCTCCATTGCAATTAAATTACTTTTAAAATGACAGTTTTAAGATATTATGTAGACAAAATACTCAGTTACAGAAAATATTGTTCTGCAAGGTACTAAAAAATGTAACAAAGTTGCAACCACTACCAAAATCACAAGAGGTGAAATAAGTAAATAAACCAAAATAAAATTTAATAAATTCACAACTTTTCACCAGTAATTTATGGATAGAAACATTCATATATACCTGAACCAGATTCTTCTTTCTTATTCTTTTTTCTGATAAGGCCTACTAGGATCACATACCAATTTCAGTTCTTCGTCCTCTGTTGCTGTTTTTTCTTCAGTTCAATCCAATATTCCTTCATCATTTCACTACGTTCTTCCTTCTCTCCTCAGACCACTTCAGACCAGATTTCTATCTTCTTCTGCCTTGGAATCCTTCCATACTTATATCTTATTTCTAAAGATCTCTCTTTGTATAGTTTATTCACTCATCTGATTTTTTTCCAAATCTTTCTTGACCTCTTGAATCCAGCTTGGTGACTTTTTTCTTCCAAAGGTAGTTAAATATATAATTTTTTTTGTTATTCTGTTATCATAATGTTAGAACATAAGCCAGATACTCCAAATCTAATTATTAATACAGACAATCAAAAAAATGTTACTAACCCAATCAGGAACATATTCTTGTATCATCAAAATGTTCAGTACCTACGTAATAAAGTAGATAATTCAAGCAATCTGATAAATTCAAACAAATATGACATAGCTGTCTCTACAGAATATGGCTGTAAATTTAACGAGATAAATACTATGCAAATAAAAAATTATCTCCTTTTAAGCTCCTTCTGCAGAGATAAACATAAAGGTGGTGATGTATGTATGTACTGTAATATAAATAAGAGCTGCAAAGAAATAGGTTGGATAAAAGATTATGGTAAAGAAATGGATTTTGAAGTTGTTGGGGTAGAAATATATATAAGTGAAGAAACCAGTGTCCTTATAATTGCAGTTTATAGATCTCCAAATGGAGATATTAACTCCTCCCATACATCGTTTTCAAAGCTTTTAACGAAATCACTGTTATATAAGAAAGCTTTATAATAGCAGGGGATTTAAATATTGATGGGCTCTCACAAGACAGATGGGTTGAAATGTTCAATAATACCATTGCTGCGTATGCCTTAATTAATTTAATCACAGAGCCCACTAGGGAAACAAGTAGTTCTAAGACTCAGCAGGACTGTATAATTTCAAACGATACTTGCAGAAGTTTTATTGTAGAAAATTTTGTTGCTGATCACCATGGCGAGGAATTATTTATCAATTATCACCATGAAATAAATAAAATAAGCAAAGGAATATCAGAATCAGGAGAAGCATGTCAAAAAAAATGTTACTAAACTTAGAGAAGAACTCAAAAAAACTCAACTGGGGTGATATAACTTACATGAAAGATGTAAATAAGGCCTGGGAAATATTTTGTACAAACTTTAATAGGTGTCTTGATCTGTCTTGTGCCTCAGTAAAAAGAGTTTTAAAAACTAATAATGGAGTCACAATTCCTTTAACAGTTTCATGTCTAAAGATGAAGCATAATATGATGGATGCTTTTCTTTCTTACAAGTAGACAGGTCTCAACTTTTACAAACAGAGGTACAAAAAATACAAATCAGAATATTTCCAATAAAATAAAAACTTGTAAGGTAGAATATTATGAAAAAAGAATTTTAGAATCTTGTAATCTACCAAAAGAAGTCTGGAAAATTCCCAAAGATATATCTGGATTTAACAAAGGCATCGGGAATGATTGTGATATCATCATCAACATCATTATCATCATCCTCAACAGTTTCCGGCCTCTGGCCGGGTCTGCATTACGCACAAGCCTCTCCATTTCCTTCTTTCTTCCCACCACCTCTCTGTCACCACTTTGTTCCAGTCCTCTCCTCTCTTCTGTACACCCTCCTCCCCTCCTTTCAGCCATCCATCTCTTGGTCTTCCTCTGGGTCGTTTACCGTGCATCTTAATTTCATGGATCTTTCTCGGGATTCTCTGAGCCCCCATTCTCTTGACATGTCCATACCATCTCCGTCTGGTCCTCTCTACCCTTTCCTGTAGGGGTTCCTATTTCATGGTGTGTCTAATCACTTCCATTCTTTATTCTGTCCATTTTAGTGACTCCCATTCTACCTCTTAAAAACTTCATTTCACTTGCTTGTACTCTGCTGATGTCCCGCTGTTTCATTGTCCACGTTTCAGCAGCATAAGTTAAGATAGGCAGATAGTACGTATGATAGATTACTCTCTTGCTTCTCTGTGGCACCTCTTTATTCCATATCAGGCTTCTAATGCTCCTTAGGAACAACTCTGCTTGTCTTCCTCTTTCACTTATCTTGCCATCATTTCCATGATTGTGATATATCCTCAATAAAAATAAACGTGTTTTTAATGATCCTGAGAAGGTAGCCAGTGCTTTCATGGAGTATTTTGCTGATTTCCCTTAATCTAATTCAAGCGCAAACAGAGTGAAAACAAACAATTATGGTGGAGTGATAGTGGAGTGATTGTGGAATGATTGTGGAGAGATGGTGGAGTGATATTGGAGTTTATATGGAGTGATTCTGATGTGATTGTGGAGTGATTTCTGGGTGATAGTGGAGTGATAGTGGAATGATTGTGGAGCGATTGTTTATTGATTGTTGAGTGATGGTGGAGTGATTGAGCAGTGATGGTGGAGGGATTGTGGAGTGATTGTGGAGTGATTGTTCTGTGGTTGTAGAGTGGTGGTAGAATAATTGTAGAGCAATTGTGGAGAGATGTGGTAGTGATTGTGGAGTGATTGTGGAGAGATCATGGAGTGATTATGGAGAGATAGTGAAGTGATGGTGACACTATTTATGTGTGATTTTTGAGTAAATGTGCAGTGATTGTGGAGTGATTGTTGGGTGATGTTAGAATGATTGATTAGTGATTGTAGAGTAATGGTGCATTGATTGTGGGGTGATTTTTTGGTGATGGTTGAGGGATTGAAGAGTTATTATGGAGTGATAGTAGAGTGATTGTGGAGTGAACGTGGAGTAATTATGGAGTAATTGTGGAGTGCTGGGGGAGTGATTGTGGAGTGATTGTGGTGTGAAGGTTGATGGGTGTAGGAGTGACGGGGGAGTGATTGTGAAGTTATTGTGGAGTGATTGTGAAGTTATTGTGGAGTGATAGTGGAGTAATGGTGGAGGGATTGTGGATTGACTGTGGGGTGATTGTGGAATGATGGTTTAGCGACGCTGGAGCCATTTTGGAGTGATAGTGGGGTGATTGTTGAGTGATGGTGCAGTGATTGTAGAATGATTGTACAGTGATTGTGGAGTGATTGTGGAGAGATAGTGGAGTGATTGTGGAAACATTGTGTAGTGATCGTGAAGTCATGGTGGAGCGAAAGTGTAGTGATAGTGCGGTGATGGTGGAGTATTGGTGGAGTGATTGTAGAGTGATTGTGCAGTTATGGTGGAGTGATTGAGTAGTAATAGTTTAGTGATGGTGTAGCAATGGAGGAGTAATTGGGGAGTAATTTTGAGGTGATTGTTGAGTGATTGTTCTGTGATTGTGGAGTGATAGTGGACTGATTATTGAGTGATTGTGCTGTAAAGGTAGAGCGATTGTAGTGTGATTGTATAATGATTATGGAGAGATAGTGAAGTGATGGTGGCATGATTTATGTGTGATTTTTGAGTAAATGTGCAGTGATTGTTGGCTGCTGTCGGAGTGATTGATTAGTGATTGTGGAGGAGTGGTGGAGTGACTGTGGAGTTATTGTGGGGTGATTTTTAGGTGATGATGGACTGATTGTGGGGTTACTGTGGAGTGATAGTAGAGTGATTGTGGAGTTAAAGTGAAGTAAGAGTGGTGTAATTATGGTGTAATGGCGAAGTGATTGTGGTGTGATTGTGGAGTGATGGTTTCGTGATGCTGGAGCCATTGTGGAGTGATAGTGGGGTGATTGTTGAGTGATGGTGCAGTGATTGTAGAGTGATTGTGGAGTGATTGTCGAGTAATTGTGGAGTGATAGTGGAGTGATCGTGGAGTGATTGTGGAGTATTGGGGGAGTGATAGTAAAGTGAATCTGGAGTGATTGTGGTGTAAAGGAGGAGTGATAGTAAGGTGTGATTGTGGTATGATTATGGAGAGATAGTGAACTGATGGTGGAATGATTTATGTGTGATATTTGAGTAAATATGCAATGATTGTTGGGTGATGTAGGAGTGATAGATTAGTGATTACTGAGTAATGGTGGAGTGACTGTGGAGTTTTTGTGTGGTGATTTTTAGGTAATGGTGGAGTGATTGTGGTGTGACTTTTGATGAATGATGGAGTGACTGTGGATTGATGGTGGAGTGATTGTGGAGTAATAGTGGAGTGATGGTGGAGTGATGGCAGAGGGATTGTGGAGTGATTGTGTAGTGATGATTTAGCGAAGCTGTAGCCATTGTGGAGTAATAGTGGGGTGTTTGTTGATTGATGGTGCAGTGATTGTAGAGTGATTATGGAGTGATCGTGGAGTGATTTTTAGGTGATGGTGGACTGATTGTGGGGTTTCTGTGGAGTGATAGTAGAGTGATTGTGGAGTTAATGTGGAGTAATAGTGGCATAAT
>JARYHS010010651.1:0-23011 GCA_031002005.1 Vandiemenella viatica | reverse complement strand
AAGCGGGTGGAGGTGCGAATAGTATAAAAGCTAACTGCAAACTTGGTCAGTCACTGACAAAGGTAAAAGACAGATTACACCCACACCAGCTTATGGGTGTTTACAAAATCTCCTGCAACTGTGGCAGTGTTTATATCGGCGAGACAGGTCGCACTGTGGCGGAGAGACTTAAAGAACATATCCACCACTACAAACATAACAACAGCGACAAATCTGCCATAGTCCGCCATGCTATTAATACTGGGCATGAAATAAAGTTTCAAGAAACGAGGCTACTGTGGAGAGAAGACCAGTGGTGGCCCCGATGGGTGAAAGAGGCAGCAGAAATTTTTAAAAATACCAACAACATCAACGAAGATAGCGGCCTTTTACTCTGCGATGCTTGGCGCTCATTGCTATATCAACATAAACAGTATCTCTGACGAAGGCTGGAGTATACCAGCCGAAAGCTCAGGTAATGAAATAAACAACGCGCCATAACCCGAAAGTCAATTAATCATGAAGAATATACATTTTTCTGGCTTTTACGTAGACAGATATTTTTTATTTGATATAATTGTTATGGAGCACACACACATTTTTACCCTTTCTCGAACCTGTCTTTTTTGCCCTCAATGAATCTTTAAATTCTTTCAGTATTTTTGGTAAATTATACATCATTTCTCAAGGTAATTAATTCCAATCCCTGACCACCTTAACTACATAAGAAAATTTCCCCACACCCTTATGCCTGAAATTATGTGCCAGCTAGTGGTCATGGTATTTTTTCCCCTTAAATTTATCTCTCTTAATGTTTCCACTTATATCTTTCCATGCCTCATCATCAATATATGCCTTGTACACTCAAACCACTCACTTCACTGAACTCCTGTCCTCCAATGAATCTTATTCCAGCTTCTCTATCATATCAGTCACTGATTGCATTATGTGGTAATTTCCGGAGACAAAGCTAGCAGCCCTTTGTGCAGCCCCTCCATCTCTTGTATTTGATACCCAAATATGGGGCCCATACTACTCCACCATACTCAAGGAATGGTCTGATCAAAGTTTTGTAACCCAATTACCTCACGTCTCTCACATACCATATACCCTCATCACTCTCTCAAACAATCTTTGAATTCTCTTCCTGCTACCTATCCATTGTGTAATGCCCAGTTGAGTTTGTATTAAATGTTATTGCAAGGTATTTATATTTCATGTCTTCAACAAGTAATTCCTCCCCTACCTTGTAATCATAATGAACAATTAGTTTTTTTATCTGTGTACCTAATAAACTGACTCTTCTTTGAGATAGCAATTAATACAAAAGCTTCACACGATAAGTTCCATGACAAAATTATATATCATAATACAAATCTTCACACTTGGGTAAATCATTTTTGGTTAGCTTATTTATTGCCACACATTAATTCTGAGCAAAAGTCTGCTTCTTTTATAGAAGTTATATGCAGGCAATCATTACATAAATACAGCTGTGTCTTCATATTATAAAATATTTTATCTGCCCTTGAAAATAAGTTATTAATTAAAAACTTTGGTATGTCCTTGAAGTTTATTATCAGTATCTTGTTATGCATGACCAAGAACCATTTGTATTACTTGTAAGTGAGAAAACAGTACACATCTGTACAACTACTGCACAAACTTTCCGTACATGTATTTCTTATGTTTTTGAAAGATATTTGCTAATCTAACCTATAGTAAAGAGTGATGGACTCTAAAGATTGGTGCTACAATGCGTAAGAACAAGATGTGCACTGGGGTTGGGGGCAAACACTTTGTCTCAACTTTAACCGTGTGTAGCCTTGGATATGTCCAGCTATTGCTTTATAATAATGAAAAGGTTGCCACTTAGCTTCATTTTCACCTCAAGCTAAGGAAAGGTATAGATAAATAATGTTCATGAGTCAGTTGTTGTGACAAATTACTATATTTTCAAAGTCATTAACTGGACTGGCCTCAGACAAAGTCACAGAAGAAAAGTTTGCAAGTTCGATTAACTGACTCAAGCCAAACCACACCCCAAAGTTCAAAGTATAATTGATTATCACTTGGTAGTCTGTAAAAGTTTGCCACATGCTTCTACTATTACATTAGTTTGTAAACGACCGACACTTAAGTAATCCCGAGGCCCCACATGGCGTAATACTCCTTCACTGCTACATTGTAATAAAACTTAAATAAGCAAACCTAGATTATGCCAAAATAAAACTCTTGCACAGTAATGCTTGATATGAAACTTGCAGGCCTACTAAACTACATGTTGTCGCAATCACGGTTCCTGACAGACTGAGACCTCCCTCGTGTCACATCGACTGTTTCTATACGACTGCGTGAGATAGCTGCTTCTGTGAACAAGGAAAGTTTTGGTACTCACGAACCGTGTGAAGCTGCAAAGCTATCACTTCACATGAGAAAATTCTGGAAAGCTGATCAGGTATCAAATCTCACGTCAGAAAGGTTTCATCATCCAATTTTGACCTTAACAACACAAATAATCCTATCTCTCTGAAACTTTACAAATCACTAGATCTTGTAGCAAATGTCAACTTTATTTTTTATAAAAAAAATTCGTACTTTAATAGTTTGGCCGAAAATAAATAATTTTTATACGAATTTTTGAAATACTACTCCAGGAAAATGCTCAAAACTGATGCAACGCAAAATACTATCTTGAAAACTACAAAAATCTTCTTTCTAGCTTGAATAAACATAGAAACTGACCTCAGAAATAAAATACAATATTATCCAATCTAACTTGCGGTTCTAAGAAAAAAATTTTGTCACACAGTTACAAAATTTATAAGATACCAGACAAATGGCTACATGCCAATAAAAATTGACATGCCAGACACATAGGGTGATGTAAGCTCAGGTAACTTATTAGCATAAGCTCAGCCCTGATTCATTTATCTTAGTACTGGTTCATTGCTATTGAATTATGTTTTAAAATTTTACATTTTCTTTCATGCTGGACTCCACCTGATTTTAGTTGTATTTTTGTCAAATTGATATTTTATATTTTGAGAGATACATGAGAACTGACAGAATGATTCTGTTCCATGGTAATTTCTTCATAAAAATCTAGCTGCCCTCCTCTGCACCCTCTCCAACTCATGTATTTCAAACATAAAATGTGCTTTCTAAACTACCACACATTACTCAAGCAGTGGTCTAATGAAGTTTATGTAACCCAGTTCCCCCACTTCACCATTACATTTCCTCATCACTGTCTCCAATAAATCAAGGATTTCAAAACTTCTACTATAACCTGTCTATTGTTTACTAACAACATTATGCTTAGATATTTACACTTATGGTCTTCAACAAACAATTCCTCTCTTACCTTATAAAAATAAATAACCCATATGATTTTTATTTGTGCATCAAATAAGCAGCTCTCAGTAATAAGGTTTTCACGACATACATTTAAAAATAAAACATAGCAATAAATAAATAATGTTTCCAGTTTACCAATAAAGCATGAAACATTAAAGAATTAAGAAAGATGATAAAATTAATATGTTATATTAAAAAATAAGCAAAGATATAACTAAAAATAGCTCTTATAAAAAAGAGCCATTGATGAATCAATTCATTTTAATGCAAATATTTTGTAAAACACAGATCAACTGTACCAAAAAAATGCAATTTAACAGTTCTGACAGGTTGTCAGTGCCAATATTAGGAAAACATTATGCTGAGACAATTTCAATGCATTCTCTGAAGCATACATTTGTTTTAAATCTGACCCTATTCATGCATCATTATGCAATTAAGACGTATATTAGTTTTCCTCGAAGTGCACCTCCCAAAAAGATATAAGAATACAAACACATGCATTTACAAGCAAAATGCAATAGTCACTTACTGAAAATAACTGAGAATAAAGAAATGTGATTTAACTTTCATTGGCAAAAAATAATAAAAACTTAAGAAAAATGAGTGAATCATCATGCAACATTTCTGGAGGAGAAATGAAATAAAGCACCATAGCAGGAGTCAGGCTGGTTATTTGGTATGCAGCCTTATATAGGCTATATCATTAATTTTTGACAAGATTTCACTAAATTTCTTCTATGACCTATTTGGAAGAAAGTGTTGAAGAACCAATGTCACTGGAAAAATCAGAAAGATGTTCAATTCTTTTCATTGTTTTAAAAATCTTCAAGCCATGATTTTTTTATTGCAATTTCTCACATTTAATTAATGATGATACTGTCTTGAATCATTTTCTAGTTTACACAAAGAATTTTGTGGCAGTACTTCTGCTCACATTCTTTCTTGGAACTAATTTAATGCTGTATTAAGCAATATAAAAAAAATAGCGTAAAATAAAATAATTTGATTTCATGCTGATTTCTCTTCAAATTAATTCAGAAATGCATTAACTGTAAAATGAATTAAAAACTTTAAAATTGGAGGAACTATCTCGTAAGACCTTCAAATGATCTTTCTAGATTCATTCTGCATTGGTTCTCATTTGCCAGGCACTAATAATGGAGTCATTAGGGCTGTTGAAATATCAAGAATGACATCCAGAAAGAGCTAATCTAGTTTCTTGAGGAGGAGAACATTCATTTTGATTGTTTTCAGGCATTTTCAAATTTTCATACAAAACTCACGTGTTTAATTTCTTTTATGTTATTATTTTTATGCATGATGTATGTTGGATCACACTACATCTGAGTAAGGGAGCCTTGGTGGTTCCAAATGCTCAACCTATAACTAAGACACACATATAGACAGAAAAAAGCAGAAGAATTTATGCTGTACATAAGTCATGTGCTGAAATGATTATAAACTTATTTTATTTTACTTGTATAAGCATGAAAAATGATTAGTGAAAAAAAATCTTAAATCTTTTCAATATGTTAAAAAAGATATTAGTTTGTTACTTTCTGTAATAAAATTTTTGCAAAGATAATGTGTTATAAAAATCATCTTACATTGTGTTAAAAGTGCAATGAAAACTTGTTACACAGTTTAACAAAGTAGCATTCAAAGTTTTAATACTACAATGACAAACAATGTTAGTTTCCAGAAGTGGTAATTCACTGATTATATCTTTTGTTCATCTGTATACACTGCAATAGTTAGTGGTTAAATTATTTAAACATGCTGTCAAAATAAAGAATGTATTGCAATTATATACACGTGAGTACTATTTATCAACAGGTTCTCAAAACAAAACAACTTAGTAATATGCTCACAAAAAAATATGAATCAGAATCAGTAAACTCACATCAACATCTCCCATCATTTCTTTGGTAGAAACTGTTGTCTCAATCCTTCTGATTGATCCTTGGTGAATGTTGACATCAAGTTTCAGGCACTGGCACCTTCTTAGTATGAATACAATTGGCATTGGGAGGATACTAGCAACCATCATACATATTGCAACTCCCATTACCCAGTTTGGATAATCGGTAGCAACTGTCTTTCCCTGGAAATATAATTATTTCAATTTCATTACAGTCTTGCCAATATTGAAGGTATTTTCATTAAAATCTTCACTGGTTCATTAAAAGTATCAGTTTTAGAACTTAGTTAACATTTTACGACAACCTGCATATTCTGTACGGGTACTAATGATTTCTTCATATATGTGTTCACCTTTGAAATCCAAAAACACCCTGCTTCCATAACTAATAACATAACTGTTGTAGTTGGTTGCAGAAAAGGAGAATACAATTTGGAAATATTGTAATAGGACAAGAACATTTTTTCCCACTAACTTGTATTTTTATTATTTTTTTACATAATTTGAATATTAAGTAATATAAACAATAACAATAAGCAGGAAAATGTTTTTAGGCGATAAAACTAAGGAAGTGTAAGGACAACGACTGCATACCGGGGCTGAAGTATCGCCTTAGGTGCCTTAACTTACACTCTTGTAGACTCACAGTTCTCAAGTAATACTTGCTTAAATTTGATTTGATTTAATTTGACCATGTAGCCAGGATGACTCAACTGAATGCCTAGGTCGCCACTAAATTTGTTACCCACAAATTTAGAAAAGGGTTCGAGCAAACTACTAAAGCACACAAGTTTACTGTTAGAAAAATCCAAAATTTTATTTTCTTCAAAGTCACAAGTTCAAAATTGCATTTACAGTTGAGCAGGCATATCGAACTCTCTTTTCCAAAGTTGCAAGTTGTGGAGAGAAAACTAACCGACCGAAACCCCTTTAGCAAAATTAAAAGTTCTTAACAGTCATTGAAGTTGCAATATAACCCGACACGATCCAACATGATTGAACTAGCCCGCATGGCGAGTTACAACCAGACGCGACGAAAGCCAGGAACAGACCGCGGACAGCAACAGACCGCGGACAGGAACAGACAAACCGGAACAGACCGGCTCTTTTATCGAAACCACGAGAACCAGTGACGTCAGCAAATGTATCACATCTTTTTCCTCCGCGTAGCTCAAAGAGTACGAAATTTATTTGACGATCCCGACTATTAAAAATGTTTAAACTTTGATAGTATCTGGACTTATCCACTAGAAGTCCGACGGCAGTCTCTTTAGAAATTTAGAGTAATTAATTTTAAAGTTTTAGCTGTTAAAGACTCCGCGTAGTGATACATTCTAATTTGGGTAAAATCCCTAAGTGTTCTAGAACTTTTTACGCGCGTGCACAACAATCCTCGACAATCTATTTTACAAAAACTTAATTTCCGGACAAATGCTTAAACTTTTTATGAAAACCCATATATGTATGAAATCGTCTTAATTAGGGCTATCTGCTGATACAAAATTCAAATTGATATCTCTTTTAGATAAAAAGCTTATTATTTTCTCTTAATTAAAATCGCTAATTAGTCTTTACCAAATTACTTAATTTTATTGCCAAAATATCGGGGATAGTGCTGACTACAGCTGGTGATAAAAGATCGGTTGTAGCTTTACTGGATTTAAAGTTATTACAAATCTTAGAATTTCACTATTCTGATCGCGTGTTTCAAAACTTGAACAAACGGGAATAACTCTTAAACCAAACGTTTCCCGATATGATAATTACACATAAAAATGATTATTATAATGAATTACAACTATGAGCAAGATTACAGGGAAATTCCTTAAGGTTGAAAACTATACTTCTTGAAATTTCTAAGTCCCGCCTAAGCAAAACTAGAATTTGCCAAAATTCTAAGGTGCTTACATGCCCCCTGAAGATTGAAGTTATTTTCCAAAGAAAACTAACTGAACATCTTGAAAAATTGAAAATAAAAGAAAAATTTAAAATCCCAAAAGAAATGAACTATTCCCATAAAAAATGAACTATCGCATGTCGGTTCGGTTCTTTCTCTCCACCATTCATACTCATAAAATTCTTTTAACAATACCAAAAACTTTAACCTTTTTCACTCAATTACTACAAAAGGTTTAAAAACTCATTCATTCTCAAAATATCAATATTAATGAAAAATTATTAAATGTTGTACAAATTATGATCAAAATGCAAGAATGTGAAATATCAGATTATCACAAAATTATAAACATGTGTAACACAAATAATCACAAAATATCAGACAAATTATAAGAATACAAAACATAAATGGTTACAAAAATTACATTGAAAGAATATTAACGCATAGAAACATCAAATTTGTTTTCAGAAAAGTAGATAGTAATGTGTATTATTTTAAAACCCAGAAATAAGAATTTATAGTGTTTTACAAACAATTGCATTATGAAATTCCATGTAGGAAAGTCTTTCGTTTTCTAAACGTCTTTGTTTTAACATTGTTTTATTTTGTTATGGCCTTAATTACCACTTCCTTTAAACACTTATCACAGAACTCCCTAAAATGGGTGAAAACCCAAGTCCTGTAACGGGAGCTGACAGTAAGGCTCGCAAATTATACAAAGCAAAAGCCTTATAGCTAGATCTGCCGAGAAATGTCCATTTTCCCCGGTTCCTGTCGCAGCAGGAGTGGCCTGGGGAACTCGGTCAGCTAGCTGGTCTGTGAACATACAAATCAGAAAAAACAATGGGAATTAGTGGTGGCCAAACTGTTCTTAAACTACTAACATGTACATAAGAGAAAAATATAAAAGTAAAATACAAAAGTGGATACAAAAGTAAATGTACAATAAACATAGTAGATACAAAAACTTTCCCACTAGTTGTTGGGAAATGAAATAGTAAATAAAGGTCTTCCTTAGCAAAGGAACTCAAAATAGTTACCAACAGTAAGAAAGATGCAAGAAAAATACTATAGTTATAAGTGTACCAATAATTAAGCATTGTTACAAGAGTAATACAAAGAAAAATTATAAGAAAAGGTACACAAAATTACAAGCATATACATATCAAATTAAAAACATAGAAAAGGTGAACTTGGTTCATGCCAAGTTGATGGATCACCTACATCTACCAAAGTTATTACAATCATAATATTAAGTATAGTAATTAATTATAAAGTGATCCCCATAATGAGAGTAAACATCCTAAGAATGTATAGGAGGATAAATTATAAAGGAAACTGAGTTTCCATTCAGCAGTACATTGCTGTGTGAAGTGAGAGTAGTTCCCAAAATAACACTTAAAAATGCTAAAAATATGTCAGGGAAAAATTATAAGGAAACGTAGTTTCCAAGCAGCAGTACACTGCTGCGACAAAATCGGGGTAGTTAGTGGCAACAAAGTTGCGAGGAACCAGTACACTGGTTCATAGTGACAAAATCTAGGTAAATACTTCTACATGTAGGGGGTCCTTAAAGGATGGGCAGCCCATGGCTGTAAGTCCTATGACCTAAGGGGAAAAATATAGGAGAAAATACATAGGGAACATCTTCTCAGTGTAGGGAAATATTATTGTTATCATCTCAAAAACCTGGGTACCACTTGTAAACCCATGTAGGTGTATATTTTAATGAATGTAATGGATTAGTGTAATACAGTGTATGGAGTATACTTTTACCTCCTATAATCCTCATTTACTATGTAAGGGGGCATAAAATTCAAAATCATATATAGTGGAAGGGATATATATATCTATAATTAATGTTGGGTTGCAAAGGGTAATGGAGCATATGTATGCCTCCTATCATCATAAACGTCAAATAATTCTCTAGGCGCAAGGAACAATCATCTTGCCTTATCCAAGTCTCTCAATGTTACATCTTATTAAAAAAACACAAGGGTAAATATCTACACAAACAAGTTCTCAGGTCAATCTTCCACAATGAAAAACAAAACTAAAATCTACCTCGAAATCTCATCTCAGAAAGTACATTATTGTAAACAACTCAGTTATGTCAGCGCAAATCTCCTTAGAGTATGTTGATGTACTGTGTGTTCTATGTTTTTCTTAATCCTAATTGTGTGAATGAACAACGACAGTGGCGCCTATCGGGGAATATAATGCTTACATACTATCACGGGTGTCATGCTGGTCTGTACAGTCATACACTTAGTTTAATGAATGGGGAAATGTGTCACGCCCATCTATGAGATGTACCAGGTATGTCATTTAACAGGAAATTCCTAGAGCTCTGCTACGCCTGCGGAACTGAATCAACACAGGAACAGAGTCCTGACTATCCTACTGCACCTCCTCTATGTTCATGCACAAAATAAGGTCACCCTGCGTGTTCCTATTTCAATGTAATAAATATAAATGAGGTCATCTCCTCTCTGGGCCGATGCCTATAATGTCATAATGGACATAATAATATTGGGACAATAATAATATTGTGGGGCAATAGTAATATTTTGGGGCAATAATAATATTGTGGGATCTGCAGGTAAGTCTTCGCTTCCTGGCCCAAGGGTAATAATAATAATATGAATGGGTAGGAATGCCAATAATAATAATAATAATGGATCGCAGGCAAGTCCTAGCTTCATGTCCTGGTCCTGGGGTAATAATAGTAATGTAGCATTCCCCCCTTATGGTACTTCTTCTCTTCCAGCCTCCCCCCCTTTTTTGTAAACATAGAAACACAAGTATTATCTCCACCCCTTATTCAACAAGCACATCTACTCCTTCATCATCACAAATAAATTCCCCTCCTTGACAGTCTCTCTCAGCATCTCTCAGCTTCATCTCCAATGTATCAAATCTCTCATCAAACCCAGCCTGGTAAATAACTTCCCTAGGTAGCTGGTCACAAAATAACATTTGGATGTATACCAAAGAAAAAACAAGGTTGGGCAAAAGTTCAAGCTCCCATATAACCTTAAAACTTATCTTCAGCTTCACGAAGAAGTCAGCAAAACACATATGAAATATAGCAGAAGGGAAAAAATAAACAATATCACTGGCAATAGTAACTGTCCTATTATTATGAATGTGGTTGCCTATTTGGGCAAAATCTGAAAAAAACATCAACTAACATATACACCATAACATGTTGGAATATTTGTGTGGGACCCTGTATATCAAGGGCAAATAATTTTAGTTTAAGGACATTCCTCCAGTCATCAAACAATGCATTCTCATCTGGTGGGAAAGGGTTGAAGTTGCCTTTAAACTTGGGTCCCCCTCCCAAAACAAACAGCCTTCAAAATACTGCTCTTATCGTTTGGGGGTAAGGGGTTCAATCTACTCTTCATTTTAGTACCCCTCCCAAAACATTGATAACTAGCCATTAAATCTGCTTTCTTTCTACCCACTTTCCTGTGCTGGCATACTGTGGGGAAGAGTGTAAGAAATGCCCAAAGTTTCTGAAAATTATAAGGGCCTGGTGGGCTAAAGGGTTCACTAGGGAAAAAATCTTCTACAAAGGTGGGTGAGCCCAATTGAAGGTGAAAAGTACCTGAAATCCAATCAGTCATCTCAGGTGAAAGGTTCTTGAATAGTAATGCACCCAAAACAATTTTCTTAAAGATGCAAGGTTCCCACCTGGGAAGGGAATGGCAAAGTAAATCACTGTTGATGTTCTGAGGGAACATTTTGGCCTGTAATTGCCCATTCAATTTGTCTACATATGTGGGCTTCCTTATTCCTGACTTCTTAAAAACATTGCTAGTAGGGGTATATGCACAAACATCATCAAATATAGGATCTACAGCCTGGGTATTAGAAATCAGCTGATCTGGGGGGTCAAGTACTGAATCAGAACAAACATCAGTCAGTGGAGTTGCAGGGGATATCATCTTTTGCTCAGCTGAGGGCTGGGGTAGGGTGGGTATGGCAGGTTCAGCTGTGTCTTCTATCATCTGTTCAGTTACCATATGTTGCAATGAGGGCAAAACATGTTCAGTTTCTTTAACAACTAATGGCTGAGGAGGTGTGGTGTGTACCACTGGATCAGCTGTTCCTGAGGTTGTACTCAACAAAGGCTGAAAAACATTTACTTCTGGGATGTATGAAGTCTTAAAGCGTGATGGTGCCTCCTGAAGGGAATTACAAAGTTCCTGGAAATCTGAAGGGCTACTACTAAGTTTTATATCCTATTTCAATAAGCAGGTGGATCCAGCGAACTTCCCCAGGTAAACATCCTCTTTTCAATTCTACAATTGCTCTAGTCTCTCCTTCTGCATGAATAATGTGTTTAGTATTCTCAATGGTACTTGGGTCAGCTGTTTGTATCTTTTGCTCCAAAACAGCTGTAAATTGATTCGAAATACTACCTTCAGTGTCATTATCTAAAATTCCAGTACTAGGTGTAGCAACAACATTATTTACAATCACCTGGTCATCTGAAAAAATACTGCTAGCATGTGGTTGCAGCTGTTGGTTTTGAATGAGAATTGGCTGTAATGCATGTGTGTTTGGTTTTTCCAATGGCTTTGAGTGGGCTTCTATATAGGCAAGCCTAGCTTGAACTACTTTCTCAGAAAAGATTTGAAAATCTGCCAGTACTTTGTTAATTGTTTCAATGTGGTATCTAACAATCCATGGATGTAAGAAGTGGCTAAATTATACAGCTTCTGAACGTCTTGTTGAACAGGGCTGACTATGTCATTAATAGTTTGTAGGACATCGAACTCCACTTTTGAAGGTACATCTTCTAAAAAAAGCCCTAAATTGTGTTTCAACCTTTTGGTTGTATTGCACTAGCTGATCTAAATACCCACTTATGTAATTTCTATTCCAACAATCACGATCTTCTGTTTAAATGGAACAACAAGTTCTTCCAACTGATTTGCTGTAGAAATTTTTGTGAAATCAACATTGTAGCCATCATTTGCAGACTTTTCCGCAGATTGCAGATGATCTGACAGTGAGTTGAAGTTAGATTCTAAAAAATTCTTAGAACCCCTACAGCAAAACCCGACCTTGAGAATTGACAGGAACTATTCGGAGTAGCACGAAATAATGAACATGAGCAACTGTTAATAGTGCAGTATGTTTTTTCTTCCAGGGATAGTATTAATGCCTTGACTTCGTCAGATTAAAACGGTGGCCACTGAAATTCTTAGTTTGCTATCCAGCGGAATATTAGTAGTTGGGTAACAGTTTACAAATCCCATGATGACGAAAAGTAATACTAAAGTTATAATATTAAACAAAACTGCACATAAAAAAAAAAACCACGGAAATTATCAAAAACTTAAGATCTAACCTGAAAAATCACGCAATGTATGTTCTATCCCGAAAAGCACTGGACATCAAAAAAAAAGCAAAGATGAACACGGTACTCAGACAGCCAATACTTGAAATTTTTTACCAAAACTGTCTGTGGTGCGATGTATTTAACTCACTAGACTCTTTGCACTGAAGTTAAACAGAAGGGAAAATATGGCGCTATCTGCAATACATAAGCACTTTGGCGCACAAAGTAAACAAAAAATGAATTTGAAAATTGATGTTCGCGCTGGAACAAGTAAAGGACATTTATTGTAATGGTCTGCCTCAGTAAGTATGAAATGATTGCAACGCAATAATTAGTTCACTGTATGAAATGCTGTTGCATATATGGAGGCAGTATTATAAAAAATTCACTTGAAGGTCTCGAAGAACTGTTGGAAAAAGTTTTTACTTAACTTGGTTGAAAGCTGCCTGAAGAGCTGCAGCCTGTTGGTCTGCCGTTGTCGGAGCCGCGGAAACAGCTGTTGGTGTGGTCAGTCCCCCGGGCATGTCTCGTAGATCCGCTATGAGGCCGGACTGGTAGGACGGCACAGGTGTGAAGTCGTGATGCCCCCGCGATGTACCATGGCGAAGCGACGCTCATCTGGTATCGGGAGCTGCATTCGGCCTCAGTGAGCGGGCGGTGTCGTAGTCGTCGAAGTCATGATGGGGTAGTTGCACTCGGTCGGTTATTCCCCGAAGTTACAAAATTTTTCGTTGCACAAAGGTCGGCAAATTATTTCTCCACCGTTTGAAATTAATCAAACGCGAGCTTTACAGTCCCATGTAAGACCGTATAGCCGTTGCGCCGAAATGTTCCGACGACACAAGATATGTTTAAACTCCACAAATCGCTAGGAAAGGTTTCCCTGTTCTACTTATGAAAACCGAAAAAAAGTATACTGGTGGAAAAATTTAAAGTTTATGACCCGAAGTCACAAACTCAAATGGCATTTACAGTTGAGCATGCATATCGAACTCTCTTTTCCAAAGTCTGCAAGTTGTGGAGAGAAATTTTTTGAACCGACCGAAACCCGTTTAGTAAATTTACAAGTTCTTAACAGTCATTGAAGTTATGATTTAACACGACACGAAAGTTTCCACATGTTCGAACTAGCTACCAGCACGACGAAAGACCGACCGAAACAGACCGCGGACAGCAACAGACGGACAGGAACAGACCCCAGGCTAGGCTAGGCTGTCAGATGTATGGGCGTAGCCATTCTGCCGTTCGTGAGCCAGGAAAAGAACCTATGTCACATTATCTGATTTACATAATTGGACTAGAAAATTGTATATGTCTTAATTTGGGTTGATATCTAAAAATATGATTTACTAAATCTAATGGTGGGAGAATTTGTTGCAAGTATTTACACGGGACCTAACTAATTTTGTTTGAATCTAAGACTATTGGGGGGGGGGGAGTACTTTATGTTAGTTTTTAGGGCCTACTTATGCTAATGGTGGGTAGTTCACTGTCATGGGGCCTACATTATGCTGATGTGGGTCCTAGCATTACATCTATTGGTGGTAGGGGGATTATGGTGGGTAGTGGGGGGGTTAAAAATGGTACTGTCTGACGAGGGTAAGTTTGGGCGCTTTGCTGGACGCATGTTTTCGTCCTCATCGCCAATTTCAGCAATGAGGGGATGGATTGAAACTGAGTATTTTCGGTAGAATATTGTGGATCTGGCTTTGATGGTTTCTGGTATTGTTGGGAAGTTTAGGCTACGAGGTATCTCCCTGTTGGGAAGGTACCTAGGTGCGTCCACTATTATGTGCAGCGCTCTGTTCTCCAGTGTCTGGATCTTTTTGACATGACAGTCGGCCGCCATGCTCCATACTTCGGACCCGTACAGAAACGTGGGTTGTATGATCGCACGGTACAGGAGCAACTTTGTATCCGTGGATAGTCCGTCGCCTCTTAGAAGGGGGTAGAGGCCGGATAGTTTGGCTTTCGATTTAGCTTTGGTGTCATCTATGTGTTTACCCCACGTCAGTCTTTTGTCTAGCCGCAGACCCAAATATTTGACATCGTCCACCCAGTCAATGTCTACGCCTTCTATGATTAGTTTCTTCTCGGGTATTTTCAATCGTGTGGAGAATAAGATTGCCTGACACTTTGCTTTGTTGATTTTAATTCTCCACACGTTGCACCACTGTGTCAGTGCTTCCAGGTGGCGTTGCACTTTTTTAATAGCAAAGAGTAGGCTTCTATTGCTGGCATACACTGTTGTATCGTCAGCATAGAGTGACATGTAGCTATCTAGTTGCTGAGGTATATCGTTGACGTAGACATTGTACAGGATGGGACCGAGGACGCTTCCTTGAGGAACACCTGCCTCGATCTGCTTGAGTTCACTATTTGCCTCTTCATACTTCACGAAAAGTTGTCTTCCAGTCAGATAGGAATGTAGCAGATGTAACATGTCGTCTGGGATTTTGTGGCAGTATAATTTGTATATCAGGCCTTCATGCCACCCTTGTCAAAGGCTTTTTCAATATCTAAAACACTGCAGCAGTACCATTTCCTGCCTGCTTTTCTTTGCAGATATGCTCCACAAGCCTGGTAACTTGGTGAACTGTGCTATGATCTTTTTTAAAACCAAATTATTGCGCGATAATTATGTTGTTCGCTTGCAAAAACCGATTGAGCCGCCTGAGAATCAGACGTTCAAGGATCTTTGCAGGGATTGGAAGAAGAGAGATTGGCCTATAATTTTGAGGTAAAGTCCTGTCTTTGCCAGCTTTTGGTATGGCAACAACCTTAGCTATTTTCAAGGCCCGAGGAAAATAGCACTGACTTAGACAGGCGTTATAGATGGAACAAAGAAATCTAATGGCTTGTGGAGGCAGGTTCTTGACTTGGAGCGTGGATATCTTATCATACCCGCAAGCCTTTTTTGACTTGAGGCGTCGAATGATAGACACCACCTCCTCATCATTTGTTTGTGGCACTGTATTCTGCGGAACGGAGTTGATGAGGCGATTTACCACACTAAGAACGTGTTCCTTGTGTGTTTCGCCTTCATCGTCAGCTATGTCGTTCGGGGTGAATTGTGGTTCTAGCGAGTCAGCGAGGGCCTGAGCTTTCCCAATTGGGTCATACACCAGCCCATGCTGTCCTCGTAAAGGTCGAATTGGTTGGGATGTCTTGCTGACTGACTTCGCAAGTGCCCACAGTTTCCTGTTGTTATTCTGTACTGCTGCCAGTTTTCTTTCCCATTCTTGTCCTCTGTGTATTTTCAGATTCTCTCTGATTTCATCTACTAGGTGGTTGACCATCCTTCTGTCAGCCGGGTCCCTCCAACGCTTTCGAATCCGGTTTTTGAGGCAAATTAGGTTTCTGATATGGTCTGGAGTTTGAATACGTAAGAATGATTGTTCAATTTTAATTGTTGCCTGCTTGGTGCATTCCTGAAGTACTGCCCCAAACGAGGCCACAGCCTCATCTATTTTTTCTGTTGAATTTAAGTTTGGTATGTTCGAAAGGTGGAGCGCAACGTCTTCCTCATAATGTTCCCAGTTGGTATGGTAACCAATCCAGTTCTTTGGCGTTTTGGGTTCTCGGAGCGTGACTGACAGAAGAATCGGATTGTGATCTGAGCTGAGATGGCATTGGGTTGAAAGCTCCCTCCTCCACCTCAGCCCCTTCACAACAAATAGATCCAGGACATCTGGGAGAGTGCCTGCCCTATTCGGGAAGTGTGTGGGTACGTCGGGCGCCAGCACTTCAACATTTCTGTTGCTATGCAGCACCCTAAGCAACCCCCTTCCATTCCGATTTGTAGTCCTACTATGCCAGATCTGGCTCTTGGCATTCAAGTCACCACCTAGTATTGCTATTGCATTCCTATCTAGTAATGCTTGAATTTGCTCCTCTTTTAATACTTTTGTTGGTGGGTTGTATACTGCGGCTAGATGCAAAGGTTCCCCATTCACCATGAGTTCGACGGCTGTGTGCTCCAGGTCACCGGTTTGTGCGTCAGGAAGGTCTCTGTGGACCAGCCTGTTTTTGATCAAAACCGCAGTCCCGCCTCCCCTTGTCGGTCGGTCAGTGCGAGTCACTACATAGTTCCTCAGCCTGAACTCGTTTCCCGGGTTCAGGTACAGCAGAGGAGCGCAGCTTCTGCCAACGCCGTAGGCGTTGGCTGTATTGATGAAGGGGTACCTGTCACCCTCAATTGGTGACACCTTCCCCTACTTTGTAGTTTGGTTATGTTGGCTTGACTGTTGATCGGTTGACATTTCCTGCTGCTCTGCAGGTTCATTTGATCGTGCTGTTGCGGCAGTTACTGCTTGCACAGTTGCTGCCGCGACCATCTCTGGGATTTTGCCGATGGCGTCGGTGACCGCTTTCGCCAGTTCGCGAAGAGCGGCCGCAGACACATCGGCCGTGGGCGGTGATGCAGGCGCGGGTGGCCTGCGCGACCTTCTCTGGCCGCCTTCTGCTGTTGGTCTGGTTTGAGCGGCCGGCGGTGGTGGTTTATACCAGCTGGTTGCGGGCCTCCTATGCGACGGCTTCCGGCCGGTAGCGGGAAGCGTTAGGCGTGCCGGACAGCCGCCGTAAGAGGCTATGTGCCCTGGAGAGCTGCAGTTGCAGCACCATGTCTGGTCCCGCGGCTGCTGACATTCGGCAAGGCGATGGTTTCCGCCGCACCTCAAACATCGTGTCGGATTGGTGCACTGCCAGGAAAAATGTTGGAATCCCTGGCAGTTGAAGCATTGGGTGAACTCAGGAGGCGGCGGCTTCTTTCTTTCGATTCTGACGGGTTTCCCCGCCAGAAACTTGACTTCCTTCAATGTGGTTGCATCTACAGTGGTCTTGAAGGAGTACAGAGGAATTTTTTCCTCTGTACCCGTCCTCCGCATTTGGTGGACGTCAGTTGCCTCCACACCCTGGCAGGAGAGTTCGGCGGCCACTACTTCCGCCGTTGTGTCTACAGGGAGACCTCGGACGACGTGTTTCTTGCTGCGGGGGCGAAGATCATCAGCCTCAAAGGTGATGGTTCTGTCCCTCAAGAACTCCTCCACCGCGACTTGGTCTGTGGGGCAGGATAGGCACAAACAACACGATGTATTAACCAAAGGTGCGCCGAACATGCGCGCAACGTCCGCCTGGGCCAGATCGACAAGTCAGCGGTTGCTGAACACAGTATTGACACGGGACATGGCTTTAATTTCAAAGCAACAAGAATTCTTGCGCGTACGAGAGGTTATTGGGACAGTGTTTTCTCGGAAGCTATCGAAATTCGTATCTCGAAGGACCTCGTTAACAGAGATACTGGATTTCAGTTAAGTAAAGCCTGGAGCCCAGCAATCCAGAAAATGAGAGTGCAGCAGGACTCCTGGGAAACACGCACCTCTCTTGCGCGCCAGCAATCAGCGGAACCCACCAGCAGCTAATGGCTTCCGCCAATAGGAACGCTTCCCGCTAGTGGCCAACGTTTCCCGTCACTAGCCATTGGCCGACCGGAAAAAGGATGACGTAGCGCGGACTTCGCGTGATATATAAGCACCTCAATAACCTACCTGAACCCCAGCCCATTCGGCAGTCTGAGACGGAGGACGGGTGCAGACATGCCTCGCAAGCGGCGGGACGACTGCGCAGCGCCTGGCGCGCAGCATCCCCACCACAGCGCCCAAGCCACTCAAGGCGACGGCCAGACTGCAGGCTGTTCGACTGGTCAGTCGGCTCGTCACAGCGGAGCGGGCAGGTCGGGCGCAAGTGACGCTCCGACCAGAGACGGGCGCTGTTCGCCTCAGCGTGGTACGCCAAAGAGCCATCATGTGGTAACGGCGTCCCAACGCAGCCATGCGACGTGCAGCGATCCGTCTCCTACAAGTGCTGTCACCAGGACGCCTTTGAGGGAGTCCTTTGAAGAATTCTTTACAAGGAAGCGAAAACAAAAGGAAGAAGCTTCCAGAAATGCAAAGACTCTCACTGAGAAAGCACAGCAACAGGGTTATGCGGACTCGTCAGAAAGGTCGGAGGTACCAATCGCCAATTCAAAAAAGCAAAGTCCGTCAGATTGCGATTGGTACCCCCAGACGAGTACTCCGCAATCGCCCATGGAGGACACACCACGAGAACTGCCAGATATGACCTTCAGTTTCAAGTTGATAGACCGGTCCAATATCACCAATGACAGCCAAGAATGGACGGACCAGTCTACTACTGAAGAAGAGCACACCCCAACTGGTTCACCGACGCGCACTCCGCAGGCGTCACCAAGCATGAGCCCAAACGAGGCTCCTCAGGCTGCAGCAAGCGGAGCAGCACCACCAAGCATGGACCCACCTCACCGCCACCACCCAGCATCCAAGGAAGGTGCTACTGGCGAGCAGGCCGAGACGAAGTGGGTTGCCATCTTGGTACGTCCGGCTGACATTGCAGCTGCTACCAAGATGCTACAAGATAATGGATCCTGTACCACCCGCAGCTGACTGGAAAGGCCCCGGCTGCTCAAGTACGGAAGAAGCTGAGTGCAGACAAGAACGCGCAATGCTTTCGCTGCCAAGCCTGGGGCCACAAAGCCAAGCACTGCGAAGATGGTGAGCGCTGTGTTCGCTGCGCGGGCAATCACAGCGTAAAAACCTGCAACCGACCGAGAGATGCAACGCCGACCTGCGCAAATTGTTCGGGTCAGCACGCATCATGTTTCTCTCGGTGCCCCGCGAGACCTACAAGACGCAGTCAACAAGAGCAAGTGCAAAAACCAGGACAGAATGCCACTGCCATAAAGAAAAAAGCTGCGCGAAAGAAAAATCCTCGCGCTCAAACGGCGGAGTCAGCCAGCTACCGTCGCCAGAGGGAGGGAGGGATTGACACTCCCCACCACCTGGGACACCCCCTCCACGCGGGCACCAGCCAAGCAGCTCCACGGGACAGGAGTAGCTGCCTATCACAGCAAGAGCACCACCAAAGGAGCAGCCATGACGAGAGGTGCACCTACCAAGACAACTGTTGCGCGCTCTGCTCCAGGTGTACCAACCAAGAAAACAAGGCCAGCAGCCAAGACCAACTAGCCCTACTGAAAATCATGCAACTACTGACACAACTTATAGCAAAAATTATCCCGTAAAAAGGATAAAATACAAGGACTGTATGTCCGCAGGACCCACTAAACTGTAATCCCTATTACCCAAAAAACAATAGAATGTATTAAAATGAGTCAAATAAACTTAATATTACAAATAAATGTTTACCCGATGGCCGAAAAGAGCTACTGCTCTCCAACGGCCCGCCCCCAGCCTTCAGCTGGGGGAGTGAAAGATAATAAAAAAATAAAAAAAAACCTGAACCCGGGAAACGAGTTCAGACTGAGGAACTATGTAGTGACTCGCACTGACCGACCGACAAGGGGAGGCGGGACTGCGGTTTTGATCAAAAACGGCAGCAGTGACGGACAGACAGACAAGACGCCCAGACGCGACACACTCAGACGCGAAGACCTTCCATTTTCTTTTCGTCTGCTTTCTGCTACGAGATCATGGGAAAAGCGAGTAAGGCAAGGAAAGCAGCAGCAAGGAAAGCAGCGGCGGGAGAGAGAGCGGCCAAGATGGAGGTCTTTGAAGAAATCAAACCACCATACCGACGGATGCCAGTGGAGATGCGGTCAGAAGCTTACAAGAGCTTCTCCTATGAAGATCTGACGCGCGTCGACCACAACAACGTGACTCTCATCGCAGAACGGATGGGTAAATTCACTTCGCCCACCCGCTCTCCAACATCTAAGAAAGCAAACGTCAGACGCACGCCGACAGAAGGTGCTGTCATGGACGCCAGCCTTCCAGCAACACCACCACCACTACTTACGGAGGAGGAGGAGGAAGAGAATGCAGACACCATGTCGGTGGACACGTTGGCTGCATTCAGCGATGAAGATACCGGCGAGGCAGCTATTGAAATAGGCCCCGTACTGCCCATCACAGTACACCACGACGGCAACTGGATGTCGTATTGCGAGCTACTACGCCGCAATACGACACTCCCCTTCATGTGCTGGCCAGGCAGCAACGGGGTACGGCTCTGTTTTGTCGTGCCCCAGCAACCTGAGGGCCGTGGAGGAGCAGTTGCGCAGTGAAGGCATCACGTACAAGACCGACGAACGACGTGGGAGGCAACAGAAGCTGGTAGTCCGTGGACTTCCGGTCGACACAGAGGTGGAAGTCGTCGCCTCTGAACTTGCCAGCCAAGGCGTGGAGGCAAGCCACGTCTACCAGATGCGGCGAACGGGCACAGAGGAAAAGATTCCTCTGTACACGTTCAAGACAAGCAGCAACACTGCCGCACTGCAGGAAGTCAAGGTTCTGGCGGGGAAACCCGTCAGAATCGAGAAGAAAAGACCACCACCACCGGACTTCGTCCAATGTTTTAACTGTCAGGGCTACCAACATCTGTCCTGGCAGTGTACCAAGCCCACCAGATGTTTAAGATGCGGTGAAGGACATCGCGTTGCCGCATGTCCAAGCCCGCGGCACCAAACCTGGTGTTGCAATTGTGAGGCGGCTGGACACACGGCAGCATACGGCGGCTGTCCCACGCGCCTGACGCTGCCCGGCACCAACCGGAAGCAGCAACATACGAGGCCCGCACCCGGTTGGCACTATAGTGGACCGACGCCGCCCACCAGCACGTCAACCACCAGCAGCCAAGGCGAGAGGGTCGCGCAAGCTGCCCCCGCCTCCCGCAGCAGATACGTCGGCCGCTGCTTTGCGTCAGCTGGCGCAAGCAGTGACCGACGCCATTCAACAAATCCCGGAGATGGTCGCGGCAGCGACTGCGCACGCAGTCGCAACCGCAGCAAAACAGCAGCAGCAACCGATAGGGCAGACGACGCCGTAAGGCAACAGCTGCCCGATCGAGACAACCGTATACCAATGGACCAAAAATGCTCCAACAGAAAGGATAAATCAAAAAAGCAAATAACAAAAACCACAAAACGTAATAAAGGAAGGTGATGCCAAATTGGCAAGAACTTCCAACAGTGAATTTCCTTGCCTAAGGGCAAGGGAAGAATGATGGAGCCTGTCCGGCAGCAGTCACTTGACAATGGCGGCAGAGTTTGTGACCGCCGAAACGTCGTGGTCAAACGATGTATTAACTCGGCTAGCTACCCGAGAAAATTTTATTCATTTACAACGCCGAGAAAATCTCCAGTCTTAAACATTAAAACTGATTTACAGAAAACAATTTTTAAGAATGTTCATCCCAGATGATAACATTCCTTAAGTTGTCAAAATAATAATAATAAAAAATGAATGTGAAGGAAGTTGTTTATTGGGCCGTTGAGGTATGGCAGAATATTTCAGAAAACAGTCTGAGAAAACTGTGGACATTTCTTGAATTTCAGGACACCCCAGTTGAAAATGAAGAGGAGAATCTCCTACAAATGGTACAGACAATGCCTGGATGTGAAGAAACCTGAGAAGCAGACATAGATGAATGGATGGCAGCAGATGATGCAAGTTTCGAGAACCTTACTGACGTTGATATAGTGGCTGCTGTGACTCAAGACCAGTTAGTAGTGGACTGTTGTGACGGAAGTGACAGTGATTTATTATTATTATTTTATTTTTTAATTGCTTAATGTCTCTTAACAGCGAGGTGTTTAGAGACGGGAAGGAATTCGGCCATGGCCATTTGAAGGTTTTTTTTTTTTTTTGTAACAGTTTAACGTCCCTTTTTAACAACGTGGTCTTTAGAGACGGGAAAGGATGGGGGCAAGGAATGGGAAGGAATTCGGCCATGGCCTTTTGAAGGAAGCATCCCGGCATTCACCTGGAGTGATTTGGGGAAACCATGGAAAACCCAAATCTGGATGCCCGGACGGGGATTCGAACCGCCGTCCTCCTGAATGCGAGGCCAGAACGCTATCCGTTACACCACCACGCTCGGTATTTGAAGGAAGCATCCCGGCATTCACCTGGAGTGATTTGGAGAAACCATGGAAAACCCAAATTTGGATGCCCAGATGGGGATTCGAACCGCCGTCCTCCCGAATGCGAGGCCAGAACAAAGAGACAATGAGGCGGAATGTGACAAAGGAGAGCAGGTGCCACACAGTGACGCGGCAGCAGCCCTTGATCTGGTGCTACGCTTTTTTGGAGCAACAGACCACTGCTACACTTGCTGATTTAATATTTATGAGATGATGCACAACTTTGCGTCATATAACAGACTGTCTTCATTATGTCAAAAACCAATGACCGAGTTTTTGTCTTCCAAAAAGTACGAATAAAATGGGCGCTTGTAAGCATTGTAACTATTATCATAAGTTTGACAAATGTTTTCATTGTTTAAAGTTAACGTTTTTCTTGCTAATTTTTCTAATATGTGTGTACTGTACTGTGTAAATTAAAAATGTGTGTACGTACAGCAGTTAACCGTGCAATTAAATACAGTATGAACTGTATTTTCATGAACTGTGTTTTCTTTTACAATTTTTCATACTTAAGACTAATTTTTTGCTATG
>JARYHS010010645.1:0-15148 GCA_031002005.1 Vandiemenella viatica | reverse complement strand
GGATGTTTCACAGATGCGGAGTTTAAGCTTTGTCGTCATTTTTCTTGAAATCAAAGTCAAATATATCTTGCGATACCGGATTTCTGGATTTAAGACGAGTGGGGGGAGTAAGTCATTTAGGACCTCGTGGATTGGAAAATCCTGTGGATGGTAAGGATGGTTTAGTTTTATCCACTCACGTGCCGTTGCTTCTTGGTGTCTTATCTCTGGAGGTGGTATTTTGCTGATTAGGTGTAACCAGGGGACTGGGGTGGATTTTAGGGTGCCAGTTATTACTCTCATTCACTCATTCAGATGGACGTCGATTTTTCTAGTGTGAGTACTACGTTGCCACACTGGAGCACAGTACTCAGCAACAGGGTATACCATGGTGAGAGCGGTTGTTCGTAGTGTGTCCGCATCAGCTCGCCACGAAGTACCAGCTAGCTTCTTCATGATGTTGTTTCGTGTTTTAAGTTTCTGACTTGTGTATTCCAAGCGTTTTTTGAATGTTAAGGAACGGTCTAAGGTGATGCCAAGATATTTAGGATCGAAATTATGTTCCACTACATGATGGCAGAAGTTCACGTTGAGCTGCTGGTGTGCTATTCTATTGCTCAAGTGGAATGCGCATACTTCTGTTTTCATCGAGTTCGGACAAAGTCTCCACTTCCTGTAATATGCATCCAAGGTTTCTAAGTCGCTAGAGAGAGTGCTTTCACTTTCCTCTAATTTGGCAGGTTGGACAACGATAGCTAGATCGTCAGCGTAACAGAATTTATTACCGGTTTTTTCGGGTATGTCACTGGTGTACAAGTTGAAGAGCAATGGAGCTAGTAATGACCCTTCAGGTAATCCATTTTTTATTGCAAATGACTTACTTGTCTCATGCCCAAAGGTGGTCTTAAAATATCGGTTGGTAAGCATATTCTTCAGGAGTGATGTTAGTTTCCTGCAGGGTATATGTTTTTTAAGTTTAAGCAGCAGTCCATCCAGCCAAACTGTATCATATGCCGCTGTTAGATCGACAAAGGCTACTGATGTCTTTAACTTCTTCTGAAATCCAGCCTCAATATATGATGTCAGTGTTAATACTTGCTTACAACAGATCCGTTTTAGTCTGAAACCTGCCTGGTATGTTGGTGTTATGTTATTTATTGTTCCTTGAATACGTTAAGGATGAGGTGTTCTAGAAACTTATAGCAAATACTTAGTAGGGCCAAATGAAGATATGTTATGAGATGTACCAGATAAATTAGGGAACTGGGTTACAAAGCTTTGGTTACATATTTACATGAGGTGGAGGACATTTTGAGCTTCAAATACAGTAGTTGAAGCGGATGCAAAGAAGGGCTGCTAGATTTGAGTCTGGGAATAACTGCAGAACACAATCAGTAACTGATATGATAAAAAAGGAGCTGCAATGGGATTCATTCGAAGACAGGAGAGTGACGAGAGTCGTGGTAGTGTTCGAGGCGTATATTGGTAATGAGATATTGGTGGAAAAGTTAAGAGACGTGCATTGAAGGGAAAAGACGATCATGATCAGAAGATGGCACTTGATTTCAGGCACAATAATGTGGAAAGACTTTTTTTGTAGGCAAGGAGTTCAGGAATTGGTATAAATTACAAAGATAAGTAATTAATGATTTACCGAAAACGCTGAAGTAATTTAAAGCTGAAATTAGTGGACGGAAAAAGTAATAAGGTACTGGAAAGAAGAAAAGTCTCCAGAAAATTAAATAAAATCTTCAGGGATTTGTTAAAAGTTAACATGATAGAAAACTGCCCTAATATGTTTATTCAACCAAATATGTGTTTGCCAAAATAACACTTCAGAATCCATCGTTGAATCAGCAGTTTACACCGAACCTCTAAAATTCCATCTCTCTAGCTAAGCCATCTTTTGTATTGTGATGTTACATCACAAACAAATGGGGTGGAAGAGTCATTATGCGGGCTTCAGAATGTACAGTTTCACACAGGACAATACATTTTCATAGATTTAATTATTTCATGAATACCTTGCTAAAAGCCAGCGGCTCTTCATTCAAGGCACCTTTGTGTGATTCTCTACGTCAGAAGGCTTTAAACTTGTTTTGGACAGAAATTCGTAAAACTTACAAATTTGTGGCTCCGACAATTCCGGTGGAGGCGGTAATTTAAGACACGATAACCTGTTTCGTTTTTCAGAATATATTGGAAACAACGTATGAGCGAAGTATTGTCAGCGCTAAGCAGCTGCCCCTCCAGTCACGAGCCTGTTTCAGCTCACCCCACTGAGGAGTGAACCTAGCTCACATCTTTCCTGATTGCTGAAATCTTCCCTCCTGACATTCATATCTAATGCCGAGAATTATTAGTAACAGATGGATTCTATTCATCTCTGGACACCAAGCAGAATAGACCATTAGTTTGGCATTAGCGTTTAGTATAAGAGCTAGCAACGTTTACAAGAAAGAACTTTAGGCAATTAATTCGCTGGTTGCATGAGAGATATAGCTGCGACATAGGGCGTCATGAGATATAAGCAGTCACAGATGCTACTAGATCGCTGCAAGTGTTTATGTTCGTTGTATTACGTTTTGTAAAATGAAAATTCACTTTCATCGTGATGGGTGATGAAAAAGAAAAATGTATAAAAATACCAGATTATCTTTTGTGTATGACTGTTAACAAATTTGCAAAGATTTTTTTATATTTTGTTAGTTTAAAACTATCTACTTATGGAACACAGACCAAATAACCCGCTGAGAGGACCAACGCTCGTCAGCTGTGGAAGCAGTCGAGGTCATCGCTAAACGCGCCAACAAGCCACCGTCAGACACCTGATTTGCAACCGATCCAGAATACGGTATCTACCGGGAAATTAGCATCACGATTTGCGAATATCTCCACACCAAAGTATGGGACTGCTATCGATTTTCCATTCAAAATCATCAAACTCGTTAATCAAATCGAGTGTGGTGGGTGAGCGGTAACGCTCTGGCCTCGCATTCGGGAGGACGTCGGTTCTAATCCCCGACTGGCCATTTGTTTTCGATGGTTTTTCCAAATCACTCCAGGCGAATGATCGAATGGTTCCTTTAAAAGGGCATGGCCGAATTCATTCCACTTTGTTGCCTCCTTTCCCCCTTGTACAGGGCGTTCGCCGGAAAACGCTACCCTCCCAGTCTGTTGCGTCAGCAACTTGCTCGGTCAGTGGAGCTAGCAACTCCCGCCACACGGAACCGTGAATCACCGCACTGTTTAACACCTCCGCTGCCCCAACAGTGCAGTGACGCAGTATAATGGGACCCTTACATTGTTAAGAACGGTTTCTTTGCATTGTAGCTAGTTTGTGACTTCAGTCTCTTATTAATCAGTGTTGTGAATAAACGTTTCTTTGCGGTTTGGCTGGTTTGGGGCTTCATACTCTTACTAATCTGTACCGTGTTTGAGTGTGAGTAAAATTATGGTACGTTACAGTTTGCAACAAAGAATATTTCTCTACGATACGTATGTGAAGAAGAAGTCGTTTAAAAAGTGTCGCAGTAAATTTCGTCGTGAATTTCCTGGCGCTTTACTGCCAGTTAAATCAACAATTCTGCGTCTGGTTAAGAAAGTAAGAGAAACGGGTTCATTTTTTAACAAAAAGAGACTGTCGGTCAACCGTATTCTCACAGAGGAGAAAATTGACGATATCGCTTTTCGACTAGAACAGTCACCCAAAAAATCATTAAGTCAGTTAGTGCAGCGTGTGTCTCGAAATATGTTCAGAAGATGTGAAATGTGCATTACACAAGAGGGTCAACACTTCCAGCATCTTTTATAAGGTAAGCTAATGAATTACGTCACATTTAAATGCTTAGCACATACAAGTTTATGAAGCGTAATTATTATGAAATAGTCCGCGGCCGACGGTCGAACAATGCCGGAAGCTGACCGCTCGCTCGCCGGGAGCAGTTTCTTCCTTGTAGCGCTAACAGTGGGTTGCGTTTCCCGGCGAACGCCCTGTATTAAGACACAATAATAATAATAATAATAAATGCTTAGGCGAAATTATCAGTCTAACAAAACTCGAAAAGATGGCACAAGAAAACAGACTCAACAAGATGAAAAAGGCCTTCGGACAGACTGCAACGTCTACAACAAAAATAACATAGGAATCCAATCAAAAATTAGGCATTACAATACAGCTATTAAACCCAACACTCTCTACGCCACAGAAACACACTAAATTCAAGAAGAACGAAGAATCATCAGGAAAATTATTGGACCAACCAAAATGGAAGAAGGCTTACAGACTAAAGTCAAACAAAACAGTTGAGTCTCACTCAAACATAGCCAACGACATCAGAAAATGCAGACTAAAGTTCTACGTTCAAATCTACAGGATGTCAGATCACAGATTAACAAAGCAGATGTTCGACCTCATGCAACCATTAAAAATTCCTAACAGCTGGTTCGATCAAGTAATACAAGACCTGGAAAAGCAAATATCAAGCGATCAGAAATGCTAGATCGCAAAATCTTCAGACAAAAAAAAAACTGGGTAATCATACCAGAAATCAAAGCCAAGAAGATCGGCGCAACTTGAACAGAAGAAAGAAAATTTGGCTTCAGTAAACGGATGCGAGAATGCTGGAATGGAAAAAGAAACTCAGAAAGAAAATGATTAAGTTTAGCATGATCTTTATAGGTCTATTCGCATAAAATAAAATAATAATAAAATTCCCTTCATAATAAATATTAATTTAATAAAATCAGTTGTAATTTTTATTCGTTGTTTATCTTAAGCAATACAGTTCTTCATATAATGTTTTATTTCTGTTTTCAGTCAAATGACTATTTAAGTTTAATAACGCTTTTAAATTTCCGCTTGTCGTTACTCAGGTACCTTTTCGGAGCTGTTTACGTGTTGTAAGGAACATCGACTGAACGAAAGTGAAATATCGGCAGTGGATACAGCCTCCTCCCGGTCGGCAGATGGTAACGGGCGTCGTGTGTCTCTTCCGCCGTATTTCTTCGCCCTGCGCCTGTCGGATGTTGCAGGGCAGGCAGGACACGCCCTGCGCCGGAAACCAGCGCCCTAATGGAGCTGTCTGTCAACCTCTGTCTGCCCACTATCTACTGGCGCGCCATCACTTGTATTGGCTCCCCGCCGCATCGATCGTGTGCGATCAACCCATGTGCATGTCGACAAGCGGAAATGTCTCACACACTTCAGACGACTGTGTTTTTTTTTGTTTAAGTTTTTTTTTTTTGTTTTTAATTTTAAATATAACTTTCTGGCGATAACTTTCCATGTGAAGAAGTTATCAAGCTATTTTCATTAATAGGGCTCGGAACTTGAACAAAAAATACAGAAATATGCATGCCAATGTGACCTAAAATGACAAAACATTACCAAACATTTAAATTTACTATACATAAAAATATGCGCAATTATACATTATTTATTTTATCTAGAATTCTCGGTTTCACAGCATAATTTGCTTCCGAGCACTCACTGCACCATTGGGAAATTAAATTTTAAATCGCTTTGTTGAGTAAATTTAATTTAACATAATTTACAGAAAATAACCATTTCGTCTGTACTAAACTCCTCCCCAAATGCCTTTAGGTAACTGCATAACCTTGCACTTGCAGGTTTTTTTTTTCAGCATTGTGGTACTCAGTGATCCACTGCAGATTTAAAACTGACTGTGACATTATTTTCAAAAGTATTGGCGACATTGAGATATTGATTGACGCGACTCGACACAGGCATGCCGCTGCTGCATTGTCAAGATTGAAACCTTCACGTTTAGACAGAGACTCTAATTTATGACATTAATTCCTGACTGGTGAATTCTGACCATTTCAGTATATAAAAGGAGTACAGTTCTGCGAATAATTTTCTTAATTTCTTCTCCTCTATAAATTCTAGTGAATTCCTGGTATTATTAAAAATTACCCTATTTTTCCTCAATATATAACCATATGAACATAAATATGATCAAAACTAGGAAAATGGCGTGAATATGCATTTATATGTTGTATACAATACGTTAAACAGAAACGTTCAATCAGCGTTTAATTCAGCATCACAGTTCTCAAAGAATGCAGAAAAAAATTATGAAGTCTTAAAGATCGGAATCCTAGTCATAAATATTTACAATTATTAATGCATCCTTGATTTCACTTCTGTATCCTCACAGTCTTTCGTGGCCAGGCGGTGTTTCTTTTGTATGTATTTACTTCTATTAATTTTTCGTATGGACATCACAGACCAGCACCTAGAATCTAATGTAGGTCCTATTTTCTCATACTTTTCATGCATAAATGATATTCTTGTTTTTAGTGTAGGAACTACAAAAATATAATAATTAATTTTATATGAAACCTGTGCACCACTGTTAAAGCTATTATATTTACCGCTACTGTTACTACTGCTACGAAAATTTAACCGAGCGTGGCGGTGTAACGGATAGCGTTCTCGCCTCGCATTCGGGAGGACGGCGGTTCGATCCCCGTCCGGGCATCCAGATTTGGGTTTTCCATGGTTTCCCAAATCACTCCAGGCAAATGCCGGGATGCTTCCTTCAAAAGGCCATGGCCGAATTCCTTCCCATTCCTTGCCCCCATCCTTGCCCCCCATCCTTTCCCGTCTCTAAAGACCTAGATGTTGAGAGAGTAAATAAAAAAAAAAAAAAAAAAAAAAAAACGAAAATTTACTGCTACAAATAATTAATAACATGTTTTAAGGTTAATTAAATTTCTTAAATCCTTTGAAAGTGAAAGCTATTTTTACTACACTACTTCTGCCACTACTTCTATTACCAGTATTATCACAATCTGTGTTAGTTAAGTTTTCCACTAGGGATCACTCAGTTACACAGATGATTGTGCTGGGAAGGTGGATTGTTCCGGAACGGACGCATAGAGCGTCATTCAGGCCATCAAAAGTTGAACTAGAATACCAAAGAAGACACTCCGGGATAAGTTCCTACAAAATTAAGATTAAGTCGTTGTGGTAGGAGCCTTGGTTAATTCTCATCATGTCTCGTTGAATGTATTCCCGTTTCAACGTTCATGAAATCTCTTTATTTACAACTAGTGTAAGGCAGTGATTGTTTTTTGCATATCCTCACGGGTCTAAAATAGTTCAAGATTTTAGATTATGACAGGTTGACCTGATCTGGCCAAATACGAACTTTACTGTATTCAATCTAGATTAAAACCTCACCAGGTTGAAGAATTCAACTACAAATCAACTTGAAGAATTAATAGATGTATTAAATACGGACAGAGATGATCGCGCTATGGTATAATTGTTTCAAAGGTCGTTGTTGCTAGACACGAACTAGCTGAAATGTAACCTTGATTAGCGTTTGACCCTAAAAGTTCACTCTAGATAATTCTGTTTGCTTCGAAAGCATCACGTTGTTATTTTTTATTATTGAGGTTGGACTAACATTCATAATGTAATCTTTGGTCATAGTGTCTATAATGGACAGAGAATTTAGTACAGATTCCAGATTATTAAATAGTTGAACAACACCGTAGAAATGAATTGCCAGGATACTCGATACGTTAACATATTTGGTTCGATGTACGCTTTAAATAATAACTCACGTACAATGAACATGAACAAAGACCACTGCTCAAAGTGGTCAGTAAAATACGTAAAAAGCCAATAAACCGTAATGTATAAACTTTGGTGAAGCAACAATATTAGCGAAAGTCGTTTTAATTAAATGGGTGTTGTTGTTAGGGTGCATGGACAACGATTAATTAAATATAAATTTATCCTAGGCTGGAATGACAATTGGCATTCGTGGTTATAGCAGAGACCATAAGTAATTTATTTTTTAAATTAATATTTCTTTCATTAGCGACAGCCATTAAGTTTTTTGAGAATAAAATGCTTCAAAAAACAAACTGTTGTTTAGATATTAAACTGTGCACTTAACCTCCAATTTCAAAAATATGTCTCTCAAGTCACTGTTAATTTGCGATTGAAGGCCGACTCGTGACGTAACCGTTTTCCAGCCAATAGCTATAGAGGTGAGTGAGTGAACGCGTGAGCTTAGGAAATTATATAGTAGATGCTAAGATGCTATTCGTTGGATATTATTGAGTTTCCGGTATCACATCATAACTCTCGCAAGTTATAATTGCATTTACCTAAAGTTTTCTCAAATGTGCCTGATGTCGCTCTGCCAGTGTCCTTGGTAAAAATGTTTCCTTCCAATATTTTGAGGCTATATCAGTTGCCTCGTCCAACAGATGCCACAAGCTTTTAACATTCTCCTCCCGTACAGCATCTTACTTTTGCATGCTTAAAGCCAACTCCTGTCGCGTTCATCCTGGTTAAAAAAAGTGTTAATCAAAAAGGAAATAACTTACACGCACATAGGATTGTAATACTAAATTTTCTACATTTTTAAAGAATATAAATATTTCCATATATATTTTATATTGCACTGAAATATTTGATCCCTTCAATAGATCTAGGCTGAAAACTTTTCCAGTGATCTACAAAGAACGGTAGAAAAATTAAAAGACTTTTACCAATGAAATCTTCTACGTGAGATTATATTAAAATATTCCAGAACAGTTTCATTAAGAAATAGTTTTTCACACCGCAATGCTCAAGTATTTTCTGTAAATGAAATTGATCAAGAAAATCACACAAATAAAGGATAGATAGAAGTTGTGACTATAGTTAAGAGAACAGTAAAATTTTTTAATTGACAAATCAGAAATAATAATATGGAGTAATGACATAAACTAACACAAATGGAGAGCTAATATTCTCCTTCTTAAAAAAAGGTAAAAAACGGTCTTGAGACTTCCTTAAACATTAACTCATTCAATCAACATAGGATTAAGAAACCTTCACTTACAACACATACTGATACGTCATTCGGAAATGAAAGACAACGTTATGATGTAACCATTAAGAGTAACATGGAAGTTTTGAAACAACATGCCCAGTCATTAAATTGGCCGAAAAAAAACAAATGTTGCGCACTGGTATAGAGTCTAACCGATGCAATAGTAACATATGTTGACAAAAAAATTAAAGGAAAACAAATATACAATTCGTTGAAAACAAATTCGTATCCTTGGTTTTATTGATGATCTTCAAAACAGTCATTCATCTGTCCCTAAAAAGTAGTATTCGATAGTTTCATAAAAGTAAAAAAATATTCTCTTAAAACAGTACCGATTTCTTCAGGTTACTGAGGTCACCCAGGACCAAGAATAGCTTTTTCTTTTAGACAGCAGTTAGTATTTGCCGAATCAAAAATTAAAAAATTAGTACCACGATTTTTCGTCACGCACATTGCTACATCAAGACAATTATACTATCAAAATTTTGATCCATACCAATGATTATTTCTATAAAGAGAGAATTTTCTGAGAGCTATTTAAGAATTCAAAAACCATAACCGCCAAACTAAAGGGCCTGAAAATATCAGTCTTATCAGAATTTTTCATATAACATCGTCAGATAATATCGTATTAAGAAGTACAAACAGGTCTTGTAGCTCTAGAGTTATGGTGCTTGCTTTTAAATCTTAAGTTCCCTGTTTTAATAAGTGTTGTAGCTGGGAATTTCAGTGTCTTAGCTTCATTTTGATAGTTTAGGAAGCTGCTTATTTCGGAATCAATAAAACTGTAGGTCCTTCGACTTTTTCCAGCATCCTGCTCGGAATATGATCTATATGAGGCCTCAGAAAATGCACTGGAAGTGACCAAGTTTTGGTCTAGTACAATGTTAGGTTTGCAATAGTGTAAACAATATGTTTGTGACACAAAAAAAACTGTAGTGAAAGAATGCAACGAAATTGAAACTCTGCAATCATATTACACTACGTACTTGTATTAAGCGATAGAATGTTTCCCACTAATATTCTGTTACGTTACAAACAACTTTTCCAAACATCGTCTATAAATTTGCCACCAGAAACTGTTTTTAGAAACATAGTACCCCATAGAATTTCCTACGGGGTTTAAAAATTTTACTATGTTTGTCATAAAATTTACCTGGAAAAATTAGAACACAATCGAAACAGTGTTATGTCATTGATTCATTTGTAGGAAACAGAAATATAAGTGAAATCCTAAAACACGTAAAAACAGCTGAAGCCATCAACATGAAAAAGAAAACAGTTAGACATTTTGCATCTCAGACATCTAATTTGTAATGGCACTTGTGAATAATTAAATTCCAAATTATAAATTACCTATTTATTCTTGACGTGTCCATCCATCTGGTATGAAATGATCTCAGAAAATTAATAAATACGACATGATGAAGCTAATTTTCGATTTTAAATTGATGGGGTTTATCAAAACTAATACTAATTAAAAGCAGTAAACCTTGATTATTAGAAATACTTGAACATTTATGAAAGATATTGATTATTGACTTTAATACTAATTTAATAATAATGTGACCAGACATTAAAATGATTACAGAAAATTGATAGAGTTGTTCGTTTCCGTAAGTTACAATTCGTGCATACAGGCACGTCGAAACATATGCCCTTCAGGTTCAGACCTAATCACCAGGACATATAGGACGCCCCCTATTCCTCCAGTCCTGTGGGAAGGCGGTTTTATTCCACTGAGTGTCTGGGCATATGGGAATCAGAGGGAACGAGACATCAAATGAAGCTGCCACGTCTGACTCGGGTAAGCTCAGGGCTGCCTACGTTCCGGTCCAAAAGTCCGACCTCTCCTCGGCATTGAAATATCTTTGAACTTTGTCAAAGGCAGTGGTTGCAAGTCGAGCATAACAAGCTCCGTCTGGACAAATCGACCGTACAACCGTGCAAACGCTCCTGCCGACGGCGAGAAGGGTTGAAGTTCTGCTTACTCGCCTACAGGACCTTCCAAATTGTGATCCTTGCTGCACACCTTTCACGATGTGTCACAGGGTAATAGATCGTGTTTGTTTCCTTTTGTGGCAAACGTCACTTGTTTCATGCAATGACAGCGCCATCCTGGGTAATGAGTGTAATGTCCGGTATCGCGCCAATAATATTGGACAGATCAGCATAGTTGTTACGATGAATGGACAGTCCATATACAATCACGTATCCAAGTGTAAAGTTTAAACATTTTATTGTTTTAATCCTTTTTTGTTATGATTGTGGTTTTAAATCTGGTTCCTCGGTTCATTTTTTCTTTCTTTGCGACTTTACGCCACGTCGACATCGATGTTATTAGAGGGGGAAAGGACTGTGGACAACGAACGGGAGGAATCTGCCTCCGGCATCGGCTGATCCAGGTATCGCGACAACGCGATTAACTCCGAAGCATATGTTGCCATGGATTCAGAGCCTTTGGGTGGATACTTGCCATGGTATAGTCTGCTTTTTAGTTGCGACTGTGCGTTTTGTCCCCAATAGGTTTTCAGAAATGTAGCCTTAAATTCCGCGTACACAGTATCTTCTGAACAGGTTACATCTAGCCAAGCCCGTTCGCCGGCCCCAAAACATTGCTGAACAAGTAACATTTTCAAATGTTCTGGTATATTCTTGATCCTGATGTAGGAGTCTAGTTTTCTGAGAAAAGCCTTTGGGTTTATGCCATTCTTGACCTCAAACATTGGCAACGGCAATTCTATGGTGCCACATGCCAAGTTATTTGCACCAACATCATTCATTCGCGTAGTCCGTGCTGCTTCTCCCGAGCCCACGGATGCCACTTCCTCTCGGAACCCTTCCAACTTTTGTTCTACATTTCTTGATAATTCTTGATGAACTTGTCGTAGATCCTCTATTGCCGAGTTGCACCCAGTGACATTTACTTGCAGTTCACCTACACGAGCTTCTACTAGCGCAAGCTTTGTGTTGGTGGCTTGCGTGCTTGACTCAAAATCTTCAGTAAGTTTTTTAGTTTGCTCCTGCGTCTCTTCCAATCGTTTAGTGACGCTGTCTTGCGTACTACGCAAGTTCTTGACTTCAGTATCCAACATTCCAGCTGTGTGCTGCAATTGCCTGATTTCTTCCTTAATTGACTCAGTGCAATTACCAATTTCCTGAGTTATAACTTTGCGAAATTCAGTTTGCGTCTCAGTAAGCCTACGGTTCAATTTCTCCCCTTGTGAATGGATGTTTGCACTTAATTGTTTTAACAAATCCATCACCATCGCCAAATTTGCCTGTTCAGGTTCGGTATCGTCCACATGTACACGCGTATCATCTAGAGGAGGTGCAGATACCATGCTACCTTGGTTTTCGCAACTGGCATGTGGGATATCTGGATCTAACTCTGCACTTTCGCAAGTCTCAACCAACTTATTCATTTTATCCATTCCGACGTTTCTACTCCTTAACCGCATGTGCAAGAATAATTAAACAAGAAATTTTACTATGACAATTATCAGTATGGAAACAACGCAGAAGATAAACTCTGGACCAGAACGCCTAATGTACTACTACTCTGGAAGTGAAAACATCACCAAATTCTACAACATGCATATAACTACAATATGGAACAAACAAGACATATATTCATTCATTCTGCCATCGATACGGGACGATATCACCAGATATGCCATATGAAATTATTAACATGACCGTGTTCTTCACCACAATTAACGTTTGGGATAAAATTTTGGAAATTGGAATTATTAAATTACTTGAATTATCAATTATTAAATCTCAACTGTATTACGGTAATTATTAATTATCGGGCCCCACGTGATAAGCGCCAAATGAAGTGTCACGCTGATTGCGGCACCAGGAAAAGATAGTTAATTTTATTTATTGGAATTTTTTAATATTTAATGAGAAGATGTGAATTGTCAGCAAGGCACCAATTTAAATTAATATTTATTGGATCACGTACATGGATTGATTAATTAATTAAATGTGATTCAGAGATGTGATTTCTTATTATAAACTGTCCGGCATATATTGTTGTTCGTCAGGGTCGTTACTGGGCTAGTGGACGCGGTAGGTAGACGCACGCAATACACACAATACCGTATGGTTTCTCCTGCGACGGCAGCTGCAGGCTTCTTGTGATGACAGCTGCGGTCAGGTCTATGGTGGCGCTTCTTGTTGGGCGCACGGTCGACGCTGCACAGACGTAAAGTGGCCCCTCAAGCAGCTAGGACGCAGTCTGGCGTCGAACCTGCTCCCTGGAGATACGGGCTGGAAGGCTCTTCAAGCAGAAGCGCGCACTCACACTTTCACTCGCGTCTTATATTCCAACGTCCGGCCGCGTACCGCCACGAGGTGCACCACCTGTGTGGCCTCCAAGCGAGTGTCCCCTCCTTCCGCTTAGCGGTCCAGCGGATTCGGGGAAATACAGGGGTTGCCACATTCCTGTGGGCGACAGCTACCTGCCTGCATCTAGCTGCACCCTCGCAAATCCGTTGGCAAACATAGGTTGCTACAACTTCACACGTATGTACTGTGTCAGTACAGTCTGTAGAGATTTCTAAATGATTCGTGCAACGTTAAGTTGGCAAATGTGAAAATTTTCGGATGAATTTGAATGATCACATGCTTCAGATTTAGTAACTAGAATAAAATATAGAATAATAAAAGAGAAAATGGAAGTTTATTATGTGAAGACTAGTTTGGTTTTTCGAAAAGAGCAGCAATTCTGGCTATAATATTAATACTTGAAGTGCGGATCAATAAAAACCAAGGATAGTTTTATGGTATTAGTAGAATTAGAAAAAGTCTTTAATAATGTTAGAGTGGTAATATTTTGTAAATTACAATGAATGATCGAGACAGAAATTTATAACCGATAGAAGAAAATGGTGGCTATAGTGAAGGTTTAAACTCACAAACAAAAAGAGTGCGATACAAGATAATAGTCTACAGCCATTAGTATTCAACTTGTATGCAGAAGAACAAATCGAAAAAGTAAAGACAGTTTGAATGTGGCATTAATATTAAAGGAGAAATAATCAGATTGCTGTGATATGCTGATGACATTTTCACAGAAGAATGAGTATATTGAGAAATTACCGACTGGTCTAAAAAGAATGCTGGGAAAGACATTTTCAGTAGATATAAACCAAAACAAAAGTCATAAAATTTAGCGAAAATATTGTAATAACAGTAGATTAAATATAAAAATGCGATGACACATGATCGAAGTAGGTAATTTCCATTTACAGAAGAATTACAGCTTGTAATGATATGCCTTACGCCTTGTTTAACAGTGTGTTATCGGCCAATACGTGTGTGGGGAAACTCTATTCGCCTTTAAGCAAAACGGAACAATTCTTGCTCCTCGGAGATACAGTTCCAAGAACCAGTGGTGTATACGTGCCTTCACGATTAGAAGAGGGACCTGTCTCTTTGTCAACGCACAGAGGGACTGAGGATGAATGTGTCCCAAGCCGGTGGTTAGCGGCTCCATCCCTTCTAGCTGGAAAACACACGCCAATCTTTGGCGATTTTTGGCAGACACAAAGCCGCAGTATTTATGAACAGCAACGAGCTGAGACGGAAAAACACGATGCCTTAGCGCCAATCACAATACATGTGCCCTGGCAATCCCGTGAGCGTCTGTGAGGAGAGAGAAAATGTCTCCTCCAATAAGGGGGCGTCCATTAGTGTGACGTGATGTGAAATACGTGGGGGGGGGGGGGTTCTCAAAAAGTTGCAAGGTTGTTTAGTAAGGGAGGGGGGTCTCCGACAAAATCACGTCATTTTAGAATTGGGGGGTCCAACCAAATCTCACCAGAGGGGGGGGGGGAGGGTCCGGAATTAATGGACTTCCGCTAAGATATTTGTTAAAAATTTGTTATTATTCTGTTTGTAAATTTCTGTCCACGTATGGAGTGCATCCGGATAGCGATTGGACGAGAGAAGAGAAAACTGGAAGGGGATTTATCGACATCGGAGCTGTGGCTGCAGAAATCGTGGACTTGGATCTCAAGCGGTGTCTTGGCCGGTCGAGTTACCATGCTGGCAGCTTACAGTAATAAGCGACCAGACTCAGTTTGAAGAGTGGATATCAGAATTACTTTCATTTTAAACTCTGAACCAATGTTTTTTTCACATGGCGCCATGTGAGTGAGGACGACTGATGAGTCTGCTACTTCGAGGCCTGCATACTATTTTATGGTAATAGCTAGAGACCGGATTATATGAAACACAAAAAGCAAGAAATATGCACGAAAAATGTGAAAAGGTATCAAAATATGCAAAATTAT